>OY757019.1:106470615-106654437 GCA_963580285.1 Lucinisca nassula
AATGATAAAATGACCCCCCACCTAGTATTTTTTTCAACCAAGGAAATGGACTCAAAATAATGTTATATATACATTATATATTTGAAAGTTGAAATCTTGCTACTAATGGGGAAAGAAGTCTAGTCTATTTCTAGCCATATAAAGCAATTTAAGTTTTAATTTAACTGTGTGAACCAGTACACTAATTACAAATAGTAAGGGTGGGTCATATTATTATAGCTATAATAATTTGACACCCCCCCCCCCATTTAAAGTCATTAAGTTACAATCCCTCCAACATACTGAACCAGTGAACCTTACTGAATCTAGTGTATTACAATCCATCTAATTCAATGAAAAGTTTAATTAATTGAATGAACTCAAATACCAATATATCAATAACAGATAATAAGGGTGGGTCATTATATTACAGCTATAATAATTTGACCCCCCCACCCCATTTCAGGTCATTAAGTTACAACCCCTCCCACAAACTTAACCTTACTGAATCTAGTGTATTACAAGCCATCTAATTCAATTAAAAGTTTAATCTATTGAGTGAACTCAAATGCCAGTATATCAATAACAGATAATAAGGGTGGGTCATTTTATTATAGCTATAATAATTTGACCCTCCCCCCAATTTCAAGTCATTAAGTAACAACCCCTCCCACATACTGAACCTTGCTGAATATAGTCTATTTATAGCCATATAATGCAATTTAAGTTTTAATTTAACTGTGTGAACTCAAATACCAGTACACTAATTACAAATAGTAAGGGTGGGTCATTTTATTATAGCTATAATAATTTGACCCCCCCCCCCCTTATTTCAAGTCATTAAGTTACAACCCCTCCCACATACTGAACCTTACTGAATCTAGTGTATTACAAGCCATCTAATTCAATGAAAAGTTTAATTAATTGAATGAACTCAAATACCAGTATATCAATAACAGATAAAAAAGGTGGGTCATTTTATTATAGCTATAATAATTTGACCCCCCCCCCCCACGTGCATAGGCTGGTTCTCTCAATACCATTTTAGTCATGTGCTTTTTTTCTGTTATTTTTTATCTTTTTTGCTGCTTTTTAGCCATTTCCCTTTAAACATGATTGCCATTTCTTATATATTATAGTCATTATTCTTGCTGTAGATTTTCAGATCTAGAACTATCCCACCCCACCCCTCAGACACTGCCCAAGTGTAAAAATCAGCAGGAAAAACCACCACAATTGTCATAGTTTTACTGCTTAACAGTTACCTCACCATATTTGGTCATTTAAATATTGACCCGCGGGTCATAATATTATGACCCGCGGGTCACTTTTAAGGCGGGTCAAAATATTATATGACACCGGCTTTGATCATTTTCGGCATACAGGTTGATATTGACAATACATATGCCTTGTGCCAAATTACTTTACAAACGGCCTCGCCTAGGCAAATTGAAAAATTATTTCGAAGTGTAACTTCTAATCTACTTAATAGAATATTTTTGACAACTGTTAGCATACAGAAAGATAATGTACAGATCTAACCAACGAGATTCCTGAATGCCCAATTTCTTTATTTTAGCCTCGGCAAGGTAAAAAATTCACATTCACCCACTGACACGGTCGTATAACTTTCAAACAACGGGTATATTTTTATAATGTTTTGCATGCAGATGTAAATTGACAAGAGCAAGCTAATGATATTGTCTAAAGCCAGATAGCTTTATAAACAGCCTCACCGAGGCAATGTCTAAAGACTGATTACGGATGTATAACTTATAAACTGCTGGGCAAATTATGATAATTTTTCACAGGAAGATAAACATCATCAAGACGTAACCAAGGAGAATGTCTAATGCAAGATAGATAACCTCCCCAAGGTAATTTTTCAAAAACTGATTACATTAAATAACTTTAAAGCCGCCAAACAATTACGCAAGCCGCAGTTATTGCACGAACTATAGCTCAGCAGAAATCTTCAAGTAAACTAGAACTGCATGGTTGCTGTATTGCTCAAAAACATACGGGCCTCCGTGGCCTAATGGATAAGAGCGCTGACTCTTAGTCATTAGGTCTCTCACCGCCGTGGGTTCGAGCCTCGCTCGGGTCACGTGTGAGACGCCAAGTTCTGCAACGGAAGGTCAGGTGGTTTTTCTCCGGGCACTCCGGTTTTCGCCCACCTATGATTAACGATCGGCTCGATATGAGTGAAATAATCTTGAAAGGGCCGTAAAACCCAAACCATAAAAAAAAAAAAAAAAAAAAAATTGCTCAAAAACATTGATTGTGGGTACTTGATAAAACTGCCTCGTCAAGGCGGTTCAATCAAGTCCCCGCAATCAATGTTTTGAGCAGAGATAAGAAAATATCACAATTTTGTATCTTAAAATTTCCATTTTTTATTTTTTTTTGCCGAAAAATTGACAATGTATTTGTACAGGCGTGTTTTCATGATGGTTGTTGCGGCGTCTACACCTTAGCGTGAGTTAATTTCAATATAGGTCTGGTTGCGTTAACACGACTTCTGGCCCAGAATAGCTTCAAACAGCTATATTCATTGGATCAATATAGGCCTGAATTAAAATACCAATCATACGTTAAATCAAGTTATCAAAGCTACGCTCCATCAGCACTCTCAGTGCTTTGATTGAGTATTTGTATCGTTTATATTATTTTCTTTTGGATAGCCAACTGGCCATTTTGAGGGAAAGTAACTGCCCTTTTGGCTTTGGGCTATAACTGTTTCCATTAGGGTCTGGTTTCATGTTTGTATTTCTTTCCCGTTGGTGTCTCTGATAGAAGCTATGGGTTAATTATTTCGATTCCTGATCATTGGCTTCTTTTCTACTTTGTATGTGTTCATTTGTGCGTTTTGCCATTCACTGATAAAGTCTGGCTGTTCGTAGGGCCGTGTATTGGCGTTGTGTTTGTAATATACTGACAAGGAAACATTTTTGACTCTTTGTGTAAGGGAGATATTGTAATGTGGTTGATTCTGTAGTTAGACAGGATGGGTTTCTAAAAATAGCAATTCGAACTGGACATGTTTGAACAAGTAAAATATCTTTTGTTCGTATACCAGACATTATAGCCAAATATAGGTCTAACCTCATACACTATATTTGGAACGATGATGCATTTTTCAAACGAGCCGTAACATGTCAATTTCGATCCATTCTACAGGGAGTTAAAGGCGATTTCACGCATCAGTGATTTCGGTCATGGTCCGATGATTTCAACGCGTAGGTCAATTTTAGACAATTCATTAGGGAAATAGAGCCATTTAAAGATTACCCAAAGGAGATAATGTGAACCGCCAAAGGAGATCATCCGGCAACAGTTGAATGATTTCATTGCGTAGACCTCTGAAACGATTCATTGGAGTCCAAACACGACCCCCTTTGGATAAAAACTAAGGCCGTTTGGTTTTTGCAAATAGTGTAGATCCAGATCAAACGCCACAAAACATCTGATCAGTGTCTTACAGTTAAGGGTATTAGGGTCAGACGCACCTGAACGCGACTTCTGATCAGGGTTTGCACTATTTGGATAGCCAAAGTCTATGATTTTGAGCATTACGTTAGTCTTCCCATCATGAATTTGCTAATTTGATTTATGCCCGTTGGACTCGTAATCAAAGCCTGAGCATCTGGGTTTATTCGCATTTTGCTGTATTGTAATTAACAATTTCAATTTTAAACGTGAGTAAGATCAGCCCGCTTATTAAGCCAGTGATTATTGTTCTAGGGATTTACAGGTGAGAGTATAGACGACTGATACGAAAGGCGTAAATTGATGAGACAGCGTATATACGAAGGCTGATCAGTCTTCTATTGTCGCTCATTTTTTACCTATATAGGTTTTGTCAGTCACTGGCTCAATATTTGTATCATATCAACTACATTCAATGTATAGTAGTCGCAGATAAGATTGACTAGGCGGAGCTATTCAGGTGTTGTCAATATATGTCAAATTTGCTGAGTCCACCAGAAGATTCGGTAGAGTGCCTTTCGCATGCTTTCTTCAAGCGGATCAAATAGCCATACACACCACAACTATGCTTGAGTTACAGTTGAATTCACACAATCGGGTGACTTGGTTTACCTTTTTTTTAATAGAACATTCCAAAGGCAGGTACAAACGATAGCTCCGCCTAGTCAATCTTATCTGCGAGTACTATACCGTGAATGAGTTGACAGGTTTACCCTTCAAGTGTTGATCAAATCTAGCAGATGACATTATCAAATTATACATTTTCAATTTTTTCTTTCTGTTTGGTTTTAAAAGAATAAGTCCTGCTATTGCAAGGGCAGGTAATTCACGTGAAATGTTAAACATGTACCCTGGAAATTAACCCTTGTCCTGCTAATCCCGGATATGTCTTATCTTTAAAACAATGTAGATCCAGATCAGATGGCTTCTGACGAAGCCATCTGATCAGGATCTACATTGTTTGCCATTCAGATTGTGAATTTGTTGCAATAATTTGCATCAAGTAATCTGATTGGTTGATAATCGGTAGTGGGTGTGGCATATATAAATATTCAGCAGGACAAGGGTTAAGAAATAGAACAAACAAATTATCTGCTATATGATTTCCGTGGCCCGTAGTTAAGCAGACAAATTGATCGACAAACATCTCTGCCGTATTTCACGCTAAAAGTGCCAAAACACTAGAAGATGGCATTTTCACACGGTGCATTTTAAAAGCTGGTTTTTAAATACATTACGAAAACACACCTACTCAAACCTATTGAAAATTTTACAACAAAAAATATAGTAAAATTTCGGATAAAAAAAAATATTTTCAACATATCTGCTCAAAACATAGATTGTGGGGTTCTCGTAACAATGCAGTCCGTTTACTGCACCTTGTCGCAATTTTGTATAAATTAAAAAGACGAGAGAGAGAGAGAGAGAGAGAGATAGGTGCATCTTTTGGCTGATAGGCCAAGTAGTTATATTTGGGTTTCGGCATGCACAGTCCAATTTTATAGGTACAATACAGTATGCATCATAAAAATCACCGATTTTGCCCTCTAGGTATTGTATGAATTTAACTGCGTTCGTAAAAACTCTTTAGAGGGGTGCTGTTGCTGATCAGTCTTTTGTTTTCAAATTTTATTGCCTCCTCCGAACAATAGAGACGGAGCAGCTGGGGTTTGAAGAGGCCTTTTGTTTAAACTTTAGTGCCTCCAGCGAACAATAGAGACGGGTCAGATAACAGACTTTTATTCCGAGGTCGAACCATCGATATACAATAAGGCCGCCCCGCCGTGACGTCATACCAGCGCATGCGCAGTCGTTAGGGTCAAACCGCTGCCTATACTACTCCCTTGAACGACTTAACGAGTTAGCCACATGTTTCTTGGAGAATGTTGCAGTATCTAGTTTAGTAAGAAAGTGTGTCTGTCTACTCCATAGGTCAAGCAAGAGGCGTTTGGCGGGGGGCATTCATCGCCTTTAATGATTAACTTTTTTTTTGTTGTTGTTGTTTTTTCATTTTGATATGTGAATTAATTTTGAAAGGAACGTAAAAAAAAAAAACAAAAAAAAAACTTTTTGGGCAGGAGACCGACGGAACGGGATACTGGCAAATAATGTAGGTCCAGATCGGACATCGCAGAACGAGGCGTCTGAACAGGATGCGCTATTTGCAAAACTGGTTCCGTAGTGACCATGACTAAAGCTTAAACCTCGAATTCGTCAAATAGGGTTTAATCGATGCTGAAGGAAGTTAAAATTAGAGCCGTGTACGAGAGCGCATTATTGGAATTGATAAACCAACTGACCAAACATCGACAAAAATAGTAAAGAACTATTAATAACCGTAATCGTGATTTTCCAAAAGTGGTCACGTTGACAACAACACGATTTCGGTTGGTCGACTGGTAAACCAGTCGACCAATAAGGAAACTTGAACATCAGTTGTTCGCAAGAAAACCTGTGATTCAAGGGCCATGAATTAAAGTATTTTCTCACATCACAATGCCTGTGAGACCGAGAAATCACTCTCATGCAACCACAATAATAAATGGGCCCCGTCAAGCGATTTTGGTACTTATCGCCTATGCGAGCAGCGAAGTTTCAGGCGAGCCTGCGGATCCGCGCAGTCTCGCCAGAACCTCGCTGCTCGCTCATACAAGCAGTGAATCAAGAGGAACCTTCAGACAGAAAGACATATCCCTGGCCCCTCTGAATGGCTTGGCACGCGCAGTTAAACTTTGTCATGAGGGAATGCTCGAAGATACAAATTCGCTTGGCGGGGCTCAAATACAGTTGGACTCCATTCTTATGCACTTGCTTATGTAACACGATGTCTGATTGGTTGCGACAGTATATTTTCCAAGTAACGTGGCTTTATATTGGCTGGCATTTAGTTTTACGCATCTCACAGCCTGTCGCTGTGTGCCAATAGTACCATTTTTAACAAATGAATCGCGCAGGTGCATTTAAATGGGGATCACTACAGTGAAATACCCATATTAAGACAACTTTTGGGACTGTTCAAAAGTGGTCTTTAAGACCACTTTTGAACAGTCACAAAGGCGGTGTGTTAGTCGAAGACAGTGGGTGTATAAAACACAAAGAAAGAAAAATTGAAACCTTCTCTCAAAAGCTTGCTTTTAAAAGCAGATTTTGTCTTAATTATAGGCGGTCTTAATGAATATTGAAAATTGTCGCTTGAGATGGTAAATTGTCCCTTTTACAACCGCAAAGTCCACAAAATTTCCGACCGTGAAATGACCGATTTACCTCTCAGCCAAGTTACCCACTGTGATATGATCGACAACTAAACATGATGTTTGTCGCATCGCATAAATAGGATCTATGCTATACCAAATCTTTTAGCATTTCTTCTTCCTTAACTGCAAGGAACCCAGCAGACACATGACGTAATTGTGACGTCACATCAACGTCAGTTCAACGTCATGACGTTTACGCAACGTCAAATCAACGTCGGTGCAACGTCGTGACGTTGCACCGACGTTGATTTGGCGTTGCCCTAGCGACGTGTGCCTGCTGGGAAGTTACAACGACTCACTGCTCTTTTGACTTAGTATGTGATTTTAGAAGTAAACCATGGTATTAAGGTTCCAACAAACCCTGTTGTAGATGTCTTTGTCATTGATACATGATCAGTCTTTGCAGATGCGCAGACCAGTCTGTGTATTTGCCGGTCGAACTTGCTAGCCATAGCCCCAGACAGGGAGAAGGGAAAGTGATTATCACCATTGTTTGAACTCGATAGAAACCCACACGATATCATAATATCATAAGAAAATGTATTTTAAAATTATCCAAATTACTCATCCTGAAGCTGGGGCGATGCCAGCTTAAACGTTGTGCATTAGCTTAATTGCATAATGGAACTGTCACCTGGAGCATGTTCGTTAAGTGAATGCTGTCTCAGCTTGTTGTTCAAAGAAAAGATCCATTAGTCATCTATAGACAACATTCTACTGAACAGGTAAACACAGCTGTTTCTCATGAATAATTACGTGGGGGTAACTCCGGTCTACTCCAGATAAAGAATTAGAGGAAAAGTGCAGCAGCTGAGTGATTTAAACAACAAGAGTGAGCCGCTATTTCATGATAGGATGCTCATAGCATCAAAACAAGAAATTAGAAGATCTCTTCATGGAATTCCAAAATATCCTAACAGATTAAAGATATTTAGAGTTTGCATGATTTCATAAAAATGCATGTTCTTCCACATTAGGCTTTCTGTCCAAATGGTTTTGCTGCAATCATGTTCCAAACATAGTACATACCATCGGACACATGACGCTTAAACAACATTGCCACACCGTCAATGCAACGTAAGGACCTTGCATCGATGCTCATACGACGTTGCCCACTCACTTATCATTTATCAATATCGATGCAATGTTTCTTTACTCTTGCGTGTCGAAGGAAAGAGTGTATATATAGGCCCCATAGTTTTCAGGCATTTGCAGGATTTCAGGCTTTTAGAGGTTGATTTTTTTTCTTGATTTCATGATTTTAGAATTTGTGTTATTTAACCACTTCCATTTCTGACTATAAGCCAAGAACATTACTTGATATTATATGCAGTCAGTAAGTTCACAAACTGAATTACATTGTAGATCCTGATCAGATGGACTTTTCAGAAGCCCTCTGCATCACAAACGGTGTAGATTCAGAATCTGGATCAACACTGTTTGCAAAGGTAATGGTTTTCGTGTTGAGGAGGTTAAGGGTAAAGTCTGCAAAATCAGGCATGGAAGAGCTAGGTCAGTATCAAGCTTGATACAGCACTTATGAATAAATTAGCAGAAAGGCATTATTAAAGCCAAATGTATGATTTTTTCCAGTTTTGCGAACGATGAGATATGTGTGGTAACTCTGTTCTTTCCACTCTGTCTCCGACTGGGCAAATCATCAGCACTTAAACGTAGTCCTTCACTTATCACTGCATGGTCATGTACATGTTGTTCTTTGAAATACTCATAGCCTAAAGATTTACAGGCCGGCCTCTGTAGCTCAGTCTGATGCGCGTCTGACAGGTGATCAGGAGGACGCGGGTTCGATACCGGCCGGGGTCGGCAACATTCTTTCGTGGAGATCGATCATGAAATCTTTTCTATGGTCATTCTCGCCTTCCCGCTGATTCAAGAAGGGCAGTTGTCAGTTTCTAGCGAAAGAATGTGCACTGTACTGGCTAACCGCTTCATATGAGCCAGCCCAGAAAAAGTGTGGATAGGTAAACTGACCGGCTCCAAAATGACCTAAATAGTGTTGACTGGGCCATTAAACTCCAATACAAAATAAATCCAAAGACTTACAAGATGTTGTATGTTTTGAGGTTTTACATCCACGTCAACATTATTTAGGTCATTTTGGAGACTTAATTACTTCGAATTGAGATGAAAAGACATCTCGAGTTCCTCCACTCGAGCAAACCATTATGGTTTATGCAGCGGCCGTAAAGTCTCCCTGTCCTTCGTCATAGTGTGGTGTATATTTTCTTGCCCTTTGGGATCATTGATTACATTGTTAAATTTTGAAAATATCTGAGGATCACTGAGGAGGTCTAACTGACCGAAACTAGCTAGTCTGGTCAAAAATTCTTGTATGTTGTATACTTTTCAGTTCTGTGGTGTGCACTCCTTGCTTCCAAGGGATAACCTTTTCATAGAAAAAGTATATGTAGGGATGGTCCGACTCGCATCACTTGGCCTGGGCAGACTCAGACTTAAGCGGTTTACTAGTACCTGTGTGCTTTCGGTTTCAGCTCTGTGTGAAAGCACCATGCAGCCCAATCTATTTCTCTAAGTTCAGATAAGCGGGAGCCCCTTATCCTTCGTGTGGCAATTTCTACCGTTAGCAAAATTGTTATATATCATGACCTGGCAAAAGTTTCCGATTGCTTAGCCATTGTGTTTTATTTAAATATTCAATGTTCACCATTTCATACACCCATTGTATACTAGTGGACTCTTCCGACAACTTCATTTGTCATTTAAGGGGTGTAAGGCCTATTTTGTTCATTCTTATTATATTTTTGACCGAAAATTCTGTTAGCAAATAGTGCAGGCTCTAATCAGATGCCCTGTTCTGTAGCATCTGATCTGGGTGTGCACTTTTTACCAGGGAACCCTTTTCCCACACGCAATGGGTTAAGGAACTCTGTCAGATAGCTAGGTCCACAGAATTATCTGGGTTTTTTTCATTACACCTGTGGACACAAAAGCGTTCAAACTCCTATGAAATAACTTTCAATGAATCTCTTTGCATCAAGTTAGTTTGACAAGCAAATGTCATTCATCAAAGAATTCTAAAACTAGATCAAGCAATTGATTGGTCTCATTTTGGAAAACACTTTGTGAGTGACATCTGAGATGTATTTTGATTGGACAGTGCAGGAGTCAACAATGAAATGTACACCACCTTGTGTTTTGAATTTATTTCTGTCTGGCAGCTGACTGATAGGATGTTAGGGTTTAAGTCAGAATGAAATGAAGCTCAACAAAGTTTGAACGCTTTTGTGTCCACAGGTGTATGTCAAGAGAACCAAAACATAATATAATATTTCAATAATATCTATTAGTAACAATTGAATTTAAACAAAAACCTACACCATCAACAATGTTTGGATTTCATTTTATAAAAAAATGAACTTGATTCTTAATGTAACTCATTAATTTTGACAGAAAAAGCGGCTGTTTATGAAAACTCTATAGGCTTATCAGAGCTTTGTTTGCATTTACTACCCCCAGCCCAGTAAGCATTCTACATAAATCTACAGCCGGCCGTTAGCGGCCCGTCAAGGTAGCTGACGGGCCGTTAACGGCCCGCTGTAGATTTATGTAGAATGCTAGCAGGGAGCCCATCAGCTGATTGCTAGTGCAAGACAGCTGTGCTATTAATAGAAGCACAGAATATTGTTTAACGAAATCCAATAAAGGTTCCTTTTAAAACGAAAGGCTTGCCTGGTTTTAAGGGTACTGTTCCTGGTGTAAATGTAGCCATATTGCCGCCACATGGATGTACGAGTTGATGTAGATGAAAGTACTGGTGAGGAAGCAAATTGCACTGTTCTTGTTAATGGGACATAGACTTTTGATGCAGTGTACTCAAAGGCAATATAATTGGAATGGACAAACCCATGAGGTGTCAATTTTCTATGTGGCACTACCCTGACATTTATTGGAAGAAATATTTCAATGTTAAGGTAACTGAGGCATTGGCATGTGACCCAATGATCACATTCTCACTTTTGACCAACTATGATAGTAAGGGATCATTGTGATGACCCTGTTTTATTGAAATGTGCTCAGTAGTATCTGAATAGTAGTTGGAAGAAGACATTGTTAACAGACAGACAGGAGGAATAATGGACTTATGGAGCACGGACGATATGCGATTTGGCAAGTAGAAATGGACAAACAAAACAAAATAAATGTCCCTAACAGATTTGTGAGAGACAATAATGTGGTAGAACACATCATACATACTGTTTGTTTTGCTAGGTTTTACGCCCGTTCAACAATCTTGCAGTCATATACAGGCGGGTAGTTTCCTAACCATCGTTCCGACACAAACTACCAAACGTTCTCACATAAACGATCATGGCCGGTAGCGGGGCTCGAACCCATGACCCTCCAGTGATTACAAGTCAGCGACCTTAATCACTGGACCACGGAGGCGGTCTTCCATACATACTGAGTATACATTCATGTCATGTGGCCACTAAACATGTAATTGTTAGGTGACGACACAAATATATATACAAGGGAGTATAAGACGAAGGAGGAAGAGACATTAAATGTTAACATCTTTTATTAGCAAAGTATAAAAATATTATAAACAAGAGACAACCAAAGTAAACAATGTTACCAATGTTAACAGGTTTTATCTGAAAGTCTAAAAAGAAATAAACAGTATAAAGCTATTTAAGGTGAATCTTAATCTTGATAAAAACTGGACCAATTGACTGTCAGTACGCCGCAAACTTTGTTCATTTATTGGTGGCAGTACCTTCAATATAACTAGAGCTGTCAGTGAAACTGACTAGCGCCCCGGCAGCGCTATCAGAGGAGTAGGAAAATGTTGATGTTAAAAAACTATAAAGAACAAGGAAATGAAAGAACATAGCTCAAAGAATCATTTTGAACATGATAACTCGGTTTTAGAAACCAACCTGGGTTTTGCGCACAACACATCCTCTCATGATGATTAACATTACTGTCAAGTTATTCTAAGATCAATCCAGGAATAAGAAAGATATTAATCGGACACGATAAAAAAGACTTTTTTTACCTTTCACCTCTTAAGTATGACCTTGACCTTTGAGGTACGGACCTGGGTCTTGCGCGTTACACACTGTCAAATTATGGTTTATATTTCTGCTAAGTAACATTAAATGTTAACATCTTTTATTAGCAAACTATAAAAATATTATAAACAAGAGACAACCAAAGTAAACAATGTTACCAATGTTAACAGGTTTTATCTGAAAGTCTAAAAAGAAATAAACAGTATAAAGCTATTTAAGGTGAATCTTAATCTTGATAAAAACTGGACCAATTGACTGTCAGTACGCCGCAAACTTTGTTCATTTATTGGTGGCAGTACCTTCAATATAACTAGAGCTGTCAGTGAAACTGACTAGCGCCTCGGCAGCGCTATCAGAGGAGTAGGAAAATGTTGATGTTAAAAATCTATAAAGAACAAGGAAATGAAAGAACATAGCTCAAAGAATCATTTTGAACATGATAACTCGGTTTTAGAAACCAACCTGGGTTTTGCGCACAACACATCCTCTCATGATGATTAACATTACTGTCAAGTTATTCTAAGATCAATCCAGGAATAAGAAAGATATTAATCGGACACGATAAAAAAAAGACTTTTTTTTTTACCTTTCACCTCTTAAGTATGACCTTGACCTTTGAGGTACGGACCTGGGTCTTGCGCGTTACACACTGTCAAATTATGGTTAATATTTCTGCTAAGTAACATTAAAATCCATCCAGGTATAAGAAAGTTACAGATTGGAAACAATAAAAAAGACGATTTTTTGACCTTTTATCTCTAAGTATGACCTTGACCTTTGAGGTACGGCTGTGGGTCTTGCGCGAGACACTCCGTCACATTATGGTTAACATTTCTGCCAAGTAATATTTAAATCCATCCAGGACTAACAAAGTTATTGATTGGACACGACAAAGACCCATTTTTGACATTTAACCTCTAAGTATGACCTTGACCTTTGAGGTACGGACCTGAGTCTTGCGCGCAACACTCCATCACGTTATGGTTAACAGTTCTGCCAAGTATATATTTAAATCCATACAGGAATAAGAAAGTTATGGAGGATAAAAAAAATTGTGGATGGACAGACAGACGAACGGACAGAGTGATTACTATAGAGCACCCACACTTTCAGTGCGGGGCCCTAATAAGTTTGTACATATACATTATGATTCAATGGAGGTTTCAGGCAGGTAAATCATAATTTTCAGTAAATGCTATTATTCTTATTACACACATGAAATTATTCAATTTCATTCGTGCAGGTAATTGAAAATGTGGAAAGTATAATATTCACCTTTATGTCAAATATGTGCTCGCACATGTTATTGAAGGTTTCCATAGTTCAAATATTTCCGAACTCTGTGTGTCCACAATTTATCCAGTTTTAGAATGCATTCATCTGTTTGGACTGCTACACAGATAATTTATGAATGCAGTCAGGTAAACTGTATTGACGGTAGTGCTGAGTAGACCGTGGCCTAGTGGATAAATTCGCTTCGGTGTTTAGTTAAACTTTCGCACAGAAACGATAGCTCTGTCACTAGACCATCTGTCACAAAACTGGTACCCTGTATTGTATTAAAATATGCGAAAGCTATTGAGCTATAGTGTGAGGGAACTAGAACACCGGAAAAAGCTGACTGTATCTCTGATTTTTGTTTTTAAAAAAAACACCTGATGATCCAAAATAACATAGAAAGAAAAGTCTTAAACCGGAACCACTTTTCCAATCTAACTGGCTTGCAGCCGTCGCTGCAAGCCAAAAATGAACTATTAATAGACGGCACTAATTTCAGCATCCTGCAGCATGGCTGTGACGTCATCGAGTTCGGACAAACAAATGTGTACGAAATGCGTGTAAATGTATATTTTGACAGGTGAAACCATTATCTCTTTGCGTATTTCACCATTTTTTTCGTGCTCAGAGGTTAAAGTCAATTTTGCGACCCTCCTTAAACTCGATAGAAAACCCACACGATATCATTTCATGGACCAATAAGAAAATGCATTCTAAAATTATCCAAATGACTCATCCTGAAGCTGGAGCGATGCCAGCTTAAACGTTGTACAATGACAATGATTGACAATGATTTATTTGCACTGAACACATTCACAATGAATGGTAGTGGCATACATGCAATACTACTCAATGCAATTAACATATCAACACATTTGACTGTTATAACAGGGAAATGGTGATAAAAAAAACACAAAAAAAACTCGGAGTAACATAGGTTACGACACTAGCAACATTGTACGCTTTTTTCAAAAAGGGTTTTAATGTATTTTTTTAGTAGAAGTAGTTCTCATCCTCTACTGATTCTGTACTACAAACGGTGCATTTTCTGTCAGACCGAGGGATGTCCCTATGCCTTTCTGTTTCTATAGCAAGATTATGTACACTTATCGTAGTTTAGCCAAAACACACCTATCCGAGCTACTGCTTACACGATTTATATATTGTGCACGAGTATTAACTTAATAAATGTTTTTATAAAAATCTAATTTTGGACTACATGTACTTTGAATTCATTGATTCAAAGTTGCATATGTTTAATGTGTGTATGGATTTATGTGGCAGGATCTGACAGGACATGCGGAAAACCGAGCCTTTTAATAATGTCTTCAACATTTTGAACCCATATATTGGTTGTCTTAGTCATTTAATAAATTCTGTAAACCAGCGCATTTTGCGAGGATAAAATATGTTCACAATATTTAATTGAAAACAAAAATTGAATTACATTAGCTTTGTTGCATTTAGGAACTGTCACCTGGAGCATAGTGCGATCATGTTCGTTAAGTGAATGCTGTCTCAGCTTATTGTTCAAAGAAATGATTCATCATTCATTTGTTAGCAAATAATCTAAAACTGCCTTGGGCTCGGTTTTAAAACAAGCTGTTTAATGCTTTAAGTACCGAATGGAATCTTCCTTTTATATATAACAGGAGTCCATTTCAAAATTAAGGGGTGTCAAGTTGTGTTTTCTTCGAAATTCATTTGGAAAATGGCTTAACGTTTTGCAAACAGTGTAGGCCCTGATCAGACGCCGCGTTCTGCGGCGTCTGATCAGGGGCTGCACTGTTTGACAAGTACCCGTTTTGGGGTTTCTGGTACAAAATGGGTTAATGCATTCGCTGTTATGTATAAAAGGTAATCGACAAGCCTTTCTAGCTGTATTGACAAGAAGGAATACACTAGATCACGTGCAAAGATGAAGAACGAAGCCACTGCTTTGGTTTTGCTGTTAATTCTTACTTGCGTAAGCTGTTCTTATCGTAAGTTTCCAGGAACTTTAAAAGTTTTGAACTTTAGTTCTTTGTATTTTCTACAACTGAGGTAATGGCCAAATATGACCGACTCAGTTTAACAAGATAGATAGATAGATAGATGCGTAGGTTCATTTTCTTTTTATTTTCAGTCAAATTTTAAAAATATTGAACTTTAAGAGCCCTGCGTTACGTCTGTTATAGTTATCGGAAAACCGGAAGTGAGTAAATGACGTCACAGATAACTAAAAACCTGGCGGATCTCACAGATAGATTCCGACCATCAACTTGTAGTATTTCGCTGATTTTAAGATTATTTTAAGGAAATTTTATTCTGAATGACTTCTAATATGTATTATTTGATCATATGGCCCATAATTAACGTCTCTGAGTGCTTTCCTTTAAAGTCTTGGAAATGTCATTTATCAGGTGATTTATATATTTATTAATTTGACAAACTAGAGATGACAGCTTGATCAATTTGACAAACTAGAAGTGTGTGTGTGTGTGTGAATTCGGGTTTAACGTCGCTTTCAACATTTTATCAGTCATATCACGACGGTGTCTGGTTGCGACAGGGAGCTCAATGCTCACGTTTATAGTGCTGCCTCACTGAAGTATCATGTCCCAGACACATTACATGATACCACACCCAGTCACATTATCCTGACACTGGATCGACCAGTCCTAGCTCTACCCCGTAAATCTGAGTGCCAAGCGGGGAGCAGCTAGTACCATTTTTAACGACTTTGGTATGTCGCGGCCCGGGATCGAACCCTAGACCTCCCGTTCCCCGGAGCGGACACTCTACCAACTGAGCTATAAACTAGAAGTGACAACACGCATGGGTCGATTGTCTATGAGCTTGGAAAATAGTCCTGAACGGATAAATTAGAACCAGTTTTGTTCAGACCTATAAGAGATTATTCCTGTTTTTATGCAAACAGTGTAGACCCAGATCCGAAGCCGCGTTTGCGTTCTGATCTGTTTCTACACCGTTGCCAAGCTAGAAACCTTAAGTCCAGTTCATATCCATTCTACACATCACTAAAACACGCCTATACAACTTTTACTCCCTTGATATAGTAAAACTGGGGTTTACAGGGTAAAACCATATTTTTCTTATTACTGCTTTAACATATTACTGCTTTAAAATATAGATTGTGGGTACTCGTTAGAACCGCCTCCGTGAGGCGGTTCTAACGAGTACCCACAATCTTTGTTTTGAGCAGAAATAAGAAAAATATCAAAATTTTTCATCTTAAAATTTTCGTGTTTTTTTTTCGGCGGTAAAGTTTACAATGCATTTGTATAGGCGTGTTTTCGAAATGAGGTAACCATCTTTTCACATCACTCTGACCTCACAATGCTAAGAATCGCGCACCTGTTAATAACGGATACCTGGATTTCGTACAAATACGTGATAGTCACGAGAACATCAGATACGCAAAACTACTGCGCTTTGTAACTTTGGGCGTATTCGCCAACAATACCCGGGAAATATAAGCGGTTCTTAAAAGGGTCATTTGAAAATGGGATCATTTATAAATCTATGATAAAGGTAAAAAAAAATACAAGCAATCTATGCTTGGTGCAAACGGAAAAAAACCCTAGAAATATATACTTTGTGTAAACACAAAAAAAAAATCAGAGCAATCTGGGTGTTAAGCAATTTGTGCATGGCATTAAGGTAAACACCTTGCAATCTTGGTGCAAACGAAACAACCTAGCAATCTTTGCTTGGCGCAAACGTGAAAACCTAGCAATCTGTGCACGTCGTAAATGTAAATACCTAGCAATCTGTGCACAGAGTAAACGTAAAAACAAAATAATATAGATTTGAGCAAACGTTAAAACCTAGCAATCTGTGCACGGCAGAAACGTAAAAACCTAGCAATCTGGGTTTGGCGCAAAAGTAAAGACCTAGCAGTCTGTGCACGGCGTGAACGTAATAACGTCCGCCTAGATAGCACAGTGGTTAACGCGTTGGACTCATGATCGAGAGGTTGTGCGTTCGAATTCGGCACCCGGTATCGAGCTGTGTCCTTGGGCAAGACACGTAAAGACACTGCCTCAATCCACCCAGGTGTAAATGGGTAGCAGTGGTGAAATAGTCACTCCCCCTCTCACGCACGTGAAAACATCCGGAATGAGTGTTCGAGAGTGATCAAATTAGCTTGAGGCTTCCATCGCAATCGAACTAAAATAAACTAGTATTAACTAAACGTAATAACCTAGCAATCTGTGCACGGCGTAAACTTAAAAACCTAGCAATCTGTGTTTGGCGCAAACGTAAAACCTAGCAATCTGTACATGCGGTAAACGTAAAAACCTAGTAATCTGCGTTAGGCGCAAACGTAAAAACATAGCAATCTGTGCACGGTGTAAACGTAAAAACCAAGCAATCTGTGTTTGGCGCAAACGTAAATAACTAGCAATCTGTGCTTGCCGTAAACAAAAAATCCTAGAAATCAATATTTGACGCAAACGCAATGGTAATCTTTGGTGAAAGGCCTTAAAAGTAAAAAAAAAAAAAAAAAAAAAAATATCAAATAGTTTTTACCTTGACACCAGGATTTTACATTGAGGCAAGTATAAATTGCTAGGCTTTTGCCCTTGCGCCAAATATAAATGTGTTTGTTTGCATTGAGGCTTTACACCTCCATCAACACTATTTAGGTCATTTTGGAGACTTTGCTTCCAATATTGTGGGACTTTAATCCAACAGTGAGATGAATTGACGGCTCAAGCTCTGCCACCAAAACAAACCAGAAGATTTATATGTAGGGATGGTCCGACTCGCACCACTTTGCCTGGGCAGGCATAGACCCTCCAAGCAGTTTACCAGTACTCATGTGCGGTCGGATTCAGCTCTGTGTAGAAACATAATGCAGCCCAATCTATTTCTCCAAGCCCCGATGGGCGGGGGCCTTCCAAATATAAATAACTGTTTTTGTTTTACCCTTGTGCAAAGTATAAATTGCTAGGTTTGCGCGTTGTATTCACCTTATTTGCATTATCTACTGGTTCCTAGTCTGAAGGTTATCATTGTTGGAAAAACAGGTAATCAGACCCCCCTGACCTTGAAAGGTCAGGGGGTCTGGTTACCTGTTTTTCCAATATTGACAATGTGCAAGCTGGGATCCAGCAAATAATGCAAATATGGTGACTAGATTTCTTGCACTTGTTTGACATTTTTTCTTTTCTTCTTGTTTGTTTGACTGTTCCATGCACATATGTTTTGAACCCAACGCATGTTCAGTTATTCTAAAGATAGCCTGGGCCTTTTTGGTCAAAGCTAACGAACAAGTGCAAAAGCTACTCAAACTTTATCAGCAAAATATACAAGTAAGTATATTTGCGATATTAAACGATCAAATTTTTCACGATTCGTTAACTAACGACATCGTTAGTTTAAACAAATGGCCCCTGATTTTTTGCTTTGTTAGATGTGAGTAACTTTTACATTACAAATATGTTCTATAAAAGGGTTATCCTTTGGAAGCAAGGAATACACCACAGAACCGGAAAATATGAAGTGTACAGGTTTTCTGGGCCAGACTAGCTAGTTTCGGCCAATTAGGCCTCATCAGTGACCCTCAAATACTTTCAAAATTCCACAATGGAATCAATGATCTCAAAGGACAAGAAAATATAAACTACACTATGATGTAGGGCAGGGAGACTTTTTACGGCCGCCACACATTCCCACACATCAGCAGTAGTGACGTTAAATATGTCCTATAAAAGGGTTATCCTTTGGAAGCAAGGAATACACCACAGAACCGGAAAATATGAAGTGTACAGATCGTCTGGGCCAGACTAGCTAGTTTCGGCCAATTAGGCTATTCTGCTGTAGCATGTAAGAAATCTGCAATAGATATGCACATGATAGTTTTTTTTTATTTATTTTTATTTTATTTTTTCATTGTTTGTTTGTTTATTTGTTTGTTTGTTCATTTTATTCCTTTTTTATTTTCTTTTATACTTTTTTAAGCTTTCGTATATAAATAGTTTATTTGTTTTTTTGTTTTTTTTCAAAGATAGTATAGTCTTGATCCTAAAACAGAACAGTCAACTGTGATATAAACATCCAGAAAAAAAAAACAAAAAAAACAAAAAAAAAAAACGTTTTCATCCACAGCTGTATTGAATTTTATTTTACAAACGTCAAACTAAATTAAAAAAAACCTGGATAGATATAAAGTTTGTTGTACCACATGTATAAGACTGCCCACTTCAGTTCACTTTGAAATCAGCCAACCGTTTAGTTTTACTTGTCTATGCGCTATACAACAACTGTACGATATTTTAGCCAAATAATCATGAACTGTAACACAAAAATGTCATCCAATAATATTTCTACCCTATCTATAGGCTTTTCGTCATCATTACAATACACAAGAATCTGTTAAAGAGATACCAATATATTTTAGATCTATTTGCAATCCTGGTTCGTAAGTGAAGCTACTAAATGAATTACCTTGAAAAAGAAAAAAAAAAACGTTTTGTGTTCGATCTTCATTTCGAAAGGGATATTGGTTGCATCTGTATTTTGATAGAAAGACATCTAATCCAATATCTACTAAGCAACGTGGGTATAAACAAATTAAATGAATGCACGAGAAAAAATGACAGAGGTAAATCATTTAAAAAAACTAAAAAAATAGCAATGGTCCTAAAATAAGATCCCTGCGGGTTTCACCATTTTATGATACCTCTTTCTCACGTTTTATTAATTGATTATCCTATATTACACAAGGTCAACCAATATTAAAAAATCATAAATCATGTTTTTAATTGCGTCAATTAATAAAATTGTCATTAATCAAGTAATTTCGTATTGGCCCAGTTACAGGTCCTCGGTCAGCTGTATTGGCCTCGGCCTTCGGCCTCGTGCCAATACAGCAGACCTCGGACCTGTAACTGGGCCAATACGAAGTTATTTGATTTATAACATTATATTATTGTTTAGAGAATTTACTTATAAATTGGTCATTTGGTAGAAACCTACACTTCATAAACTTTAATATATCAATGGTTCTTATTACAAATCTGAATCCGGCTTTTTTCAAGCGAATTCATTTTTTAACCAGTCATGTCAAATTCAATGCCGCTTAAAGTCTCTATTTTGCATGGGAATTAAAAACTGCTTTAAGACGTTCACGAACGGACGTGCCACTATATACGTACGCAATTATAGCATGACCATTTAAAAGTTTACGGAATTATTCACAAAAATAGGTTAACATGCCCTATCCAAATGGCAGCCATATTGGAAAAACATCTCACCGCTTTTGGCGATAATGTGATCTTAGAACAGTTATCAATTGTGTGTGGGGAAATGATCCTTTTTAGTCATCTCATATACAAATGAGACTAAAACTTTATTTTTTTCTTGTTACGTAGAGTACCGTTTTGATTGCTTCAAGCTAAAACATATATCATCAAAATTATAAGGGAATATGATTAATCAATACAACCCCTGAACGCTGTTTTTGTTTCAATATGTTACTGAGATAATATCGGATTTTTGAGACTCATACAAGAATATTGCAAGAACGGGCTACCATACTTTATTATCTGTGGCGACGATATGCAATCCAGAGAAGTTGTCCATGCAGTGGTTTTAATATGCAGCGCAGATTCAAATTCAAAAGGTAAATCATCAAAAACTGTCCTACTTTCCAGGTAACCATTTTCGAAA
Source organism: Lucinisca nassula (assembly GCA_963580285.1). Lineage (NCBI taxonomy): Eukaryota > Metazoa > Mollusca > Bivalvia > Lucinida > Lucinidae > Lucinisca > Lucinisca nassula. The sequence goes on from OY757019.1 coordinate 106,491,353, forward strand.
AAAAAAATCCCTGGGCCCCTGCCTAGTGAATACCTTTTGAACAAATCATTACGATAAAACACCCGTGCGACATAATGCACTTCTTCACATCTCTAAAAATGGCTATTTTTCTGATGAAAATCCGTGATATTTTTCTTATTTATACTGCAAACATAGGTTATGGGTACTTAGAACCGCCACATTGAGGGGATTCTAACGAGTACCCACAACCTATGTATTGGAGCAGAAATAAGAAAAATAGCGTATACCCCCGTAAACCCCAGTTTTCTATATTAAGTGGGGTTTAGGGGGTGTTCATTTCACAGACTTTTTCACTTGATGTTTGAAAAAAAAATGTTCATGAGTTATGTCACTTTGTAAATTTGGTGATTTTAAATATCCAAAAAAGTAATAAAGCTAGAGGCTTGAAACTTCGTGGATAGATTTGAGATGATAATGACTTTTGAATAAATTCTTTTTAAAATGTTCAGATATATTTGTGCCTTTAAACTTATAGACAAGATATCTCATCAACTGTGTAGACTGTTGCCGTGAAAGTTGACGGGAATGATGAGAAGATAACCCGAATAACTTTTTGATTTTTTTTTTAATTTTCTTGCGTTATGGGTCACCCTCTGAAAACCCTAGCACTTCAACCATGTGAAATTTGACCCTTTTAAACATGTAAAACCGTTAGGGGGAAGCAGTGTTAGGGGCAATTTGTTTCATAAACACCAGTTCCAGCATTGAGCTGAAATGACATCTCAAGTCCTGCCGCCCAATGAAACCAATACGGTTTATTAGCATGGACGCTCCAACTCACACCGCTTTGCATCCTGGGCAGGCTTTAATCCTCTAAGCGGTTAACCAGTACTCATGTGCGGGTCGGTTTCAGCTCTGTGTGGAAGCATCATGCAGCCCATCTACATGAAATTGTGTAATGATATTGTGACCTTATATTTAAAGTTTCAAGTTGATGCGTTTGACGGTAGGTAAGTTATTAAGAAAGAAAAAAAAAAAACATGAAAAATTTGGATGTTTTATTGGTTTTTCAAAGGGCCATAACTCTGGGAGTATTGTAGCTAGAGTTTCATAACTTTCCATGAAATTGTGTGATGAAATTGTGGCCTTATATTTTAAGTTTGAAGTTGATACGTTTGACGATTTGTAAGTTATTTAGAAACAAAAACATAAAAATGTGTACGGACAGACAGTGTGATGACTATAGGACACCCGCAAATAAATTTGCGGGGCCCTAGGCTAAAAAACACCACAGAAGAACCGCCTTGGAATAGTCAGCAAAAAAGTATTTCACTGGTGGCTTAAATCGATTTCATGTGGCCGCCCTGGGTTTTGTCGCGGTTTAGACAAATAATTTGCCCAGTCCGCATGAAGGCTTTCTGACTGAGCGATCTACCGACCCCATACGCTTCGTCGGCATGTTAGCGGAAACACGGCTATATGAATGATGACGTCATCATTCAGTGCTAAAACGCTACGTTTAGGTTGATAACGTTACGTCGCTCAACGTAACGCAAACAAAACAAGGCCCAGCTTGTGATATCAAAAGTTAGAAATCCATGTTCAAATATCGCGTGAATTTCATGATTTGAACATGGGTTTTGTTGTTTGAACACGGCTTCAGGTCCGTTCAAAATAGCTTAAAGTGAATTTTATTTTTCTGTTGTTCATGAAAGTATGAACGCAGTGGATCGCCTGCAAAGTGATTGAACCCCGGGGTTCATGGAAACTTTGCTAGCGACCCGCTGTCGTTCATACTTTCAGGAACAGCAGAAAAATTAAGTTTATTTCTTATATTCACAGTCTTTGCTCCTCATCACTGGGCAAAACAAAAATGCTTATAGGGCAAACGTTTAAAGCAAAAAAAATAAATAAATAAATAAATAAATAAATAAATAAATAAATAAATAAATAAATAAAAAAAAAACATTTACAAGCTGTTTTTCTACAAAAAGCGGAACAGCGTTGACATCGCCGACGCCCAATCAGATATAATAGAACCATGGTTTAGACTGACGTCACTTGACATCATTGAAGATCATGTGACTCGATGCGTTCATGGAAGTATGAACTACATAGGGCTTTTTTTAGCTCACCTGTCACGTAGTGACGAGGTGAGCTTTTGGGATCAAGTTTTGTCCGTCGTCCGTCGTGCGTACGTCCGTGCATGCGTTCGTGTGTGCGTAAACTTTTTTTCTTCAAACGACATCTTCTCCTAAACCAGTAAATGGATTTTGATATAATTTCAGAGGAATGTTCCTTGGATGACCCACTTTTAAAATTGCCTAAATCATTCCGCTCCGTTAAACAAAATGGCCACCAGAGCTAAAAATAGAAAAACCTTAAAGTGACATCTCCTCCTAGACAAATGACCGATTTGAAAATAATTTCACAGGAATGTTCCTTGAGTGACCCTCTTTCCAAATTGCCTAAATCGTTCCGCTCCGTTAAACAAAATGGTCGCCAGCGCTAAAAATAGATTAACCTTTAATTGACATCTCCTCCTAGGCAAATGGTCCGATTTGAAAATAATGTCACAGGAATGTTCCTTGAGTGACCCTCTTTCAAAATTGCATAAATCGTTCTGTTCCGTTAAGCAAAATGGCCACCAGAGCTAAAAATAGAAAAACCTTTTAATGACATCTCCTCCTAGGCAAATGGTCCGATTTGAAAATAATTTCACAGGAATGTTCCTTGAGTCACCCTCTTTCAAAATTACCTAAATCAATCCGCTCCGTTAAATAAAATGGCCACCAGAGCTAAAAATAGAAAAAACCTTTAAATGTTGTCTCCTCCTAGGCAAATGTTCTGATTTAAAAATAATTTCACAGGAATGTATCTTGAGCGACCCTCTTTCAAAATTGCCTAAATGGTTCCGCTTAGTTAAACAAAATGGCCACCAGAGCTAAAATAGAAAAACATTTAAATGACATCTCTTCCTAGGCAAATTGTCCTATTTGAAAATAATTTCACAGGAATGTTCCTTGAGTGACCCTCTTTCAAAATTGTCAAATCGTTCCACTCCGTTGCACAAAATGGCCGCCAGAGCTAAAAATAGAAAAAACGTTTAAATGACATTTCCTCCTAAGCAAATGGCCCGATTTGAAAATTATATCCCAGGAATGTTCCTTGAGTGACCCTCTTTCAAAATTGCCTTAACTGTTCCGCTCTGTTAAACAAAATGGACACCAGATCTAAATATAGAAAAACCTTCAAATTACACTACAATGAAAAACAGCCTCCAAAGATAAAAGTCTTTGGTCCACATCTCCTTAAAGCAGTGAATCCTTCATTTCCATAAGCTTTGAAACATATTGGATTCATGCGAGCGATTCAGACCCATCATGACCCTCTTGTTTACATTAGGCTTTACACTGGAAATGTAAATATACAAATATGTTCGTAGGTTTATTCTGACCGTAGCTGCATATGGAGATTTTTGGTCGCTTTCTCCACAATTTGCCGTTGGAATGGAAAGTAATGCAAAACAACGATCATGCAAGAACAACGATCATTGTCAACTAGGCCAACCTACGGCGTGTGTACGGTAATCACCCTGTGTGTCCGTCCGTCCGTCTGTCCGCACTAACAAATGTATAGTTAGGTGGCTATGTAAATGGACAGAATCAATGCAAGTCAATGGGATTTATTCCGTTAGATACCGAAAATACTTCTTTTCTGTGGCTAAAAGTAGCCACTTAAGTATCGATCCTGCCAAAAATAGCCACATAAGTATACATCCGTGAGATTGATTGATTGATTTGAGGTTTAACGTCCCCGTCAACACTGTAAAGGTCATTTTGGATACGTTGCTTCCAATTTTGTGGGACTTTTACCCGACATTGAGATGAAATGACATCTCAAGCCCTGTCGCCCAATGAAACCAATTGGGTTTATTAGCATGGACGCTCCGCCTCGCACCGCGGTTCCTGGACAGGCTTAGGTCCTCTAAGCGGTTTACCAGTACTAGTGTGCGGGCCGGATTCAGCTCTGCGTGGAAGCATCATGCAGCCCATATATTTCTTCAAGCCCCTATGGGCGACATCCGTTAGAACGTCCGTCCGTCCGTCCCCGATCAGTTTGTGAAAATCGCTGTAACTTTTAAACTGCAATAATATTTTGATAATTTTTGGCATACACTTCGCCGAGGCAAAAAAAAAATCACAAATTGATTATGGAGTATAACTTTTATATTGCTTAAAATAGTTTGATAATTTTTGGATGCATATAGATATTGAAAAGATCTAACCTATGAGGTTGTCTAATGCCTAATTTCTAAATAACAAACCCTCACTGAGGCAAAAGTTTCACTAACTGACACAGGCATAAAACTTTCTAACCAGTAGGACTTAGCTTGCAGATGTAAAGTGACAAGACCTAAATAATGATATTGCCTAATGGCAGATTTCTTTATAAATAACCTCGCCAAGGCAACATTTTCACTTATAGATTACGGACAAATAACTTTTAAACAACAAGGAATATTTTGATAATATTTGGCAAGCGGATGTATATTGATGAAATCTAACAAATGAGAAGGTCAAATGCCAGATAGCTTGATAAATAGCCTCGCTGAGGCAAAATGTTTACAAATTGGTTACGAATGTTTTACTTGTAAGCACTATTTTGACAGTCTTTGGCAAGCAGATGTATATTGACAAGATCTTTCCAATGGGATGGTCTCGTGCCATAAGCTTGATAAATAGCCTCGCCGAGGCAAATTTTTCACAAATTGATTACGGATCTATTACTTACAGACCCTTAGGAAGATTTTGATAATTTTGGCAAATTATGTATATTGACAAGATCTAACCAATGAGAAGGTCTTATGCCAGATAGCTTGACAAACAGCCTCGTATATGCAAAATTTTCACAATTTGATTACGGATGTATTATTTATAAAACCTTAGGAACATTTCCCTAATTTTGGGCAAGCAGATTAAAAAGATCTAGCCAATAGCATGGTCTTATGCAAAATATAGCTTGATAAATAACTGATAAAGGACATATAAACTGCAAGAAAAAAATGATTATACAGAAATCACAAAGCAGTACTATGAATCTGTCCAAGGCAAGATTTCTGTATGAATAGACTCGCAGAGGCAAACTAGGCAAACTATATCAGTATCGCTGTAACTTTTAAACCGTTAGGAATATTTAGATGATTTCTGACATGCATATAGATATTGCTAAGATCTAATCAAATAGATTGTTTATTGCCGGATTTCTTTTATAAATAACCTCTCTGGGTATAACTTCTAAACCCATTGGAATAGTTTGATATGTTTTGGCATGCAGATTTATATTGACAACGCCTAATCAATGATATTGTTTAATGCCAGAATTGCACGACCCGCAGAAAAAGCGACCGCCTGAAGTCGGTTGATTTTCTAAGAGTGCCCTAAAATCACCGTGTCATTCTGTCAATCGGTCATTCTGTCAGTCTGTCAGTTTGTCTGTCCGTCTGTTACGAGATGGAATAGGAAACCTCTCTGGTGCTTATGCACATCTAAATTATTTTAGTAGATATATGGTAGGGCGGTGTGAGTGAAATATTTTGGGTGAAATATGGTACGCAAACTATGCGGCTCCATGAACAAGTCATGCACATATCATACGATGTATGCATGAGTGGTTTATAGAGAGCTGTTTTTACAATACAGGGGGCCGCTAAAAGGCTGAGTTCTATAGAATTTGCCTAAAAATCGCCAACCGCCAAATTGTGCCATATATGATTTTTATTCCCGTCACGTGTTGTGTGGGTGTTCGTTTTGACAGGAGTCATGTCATTGATTATAGGGTCGTTTCATCAATTTTTCCTATGGGAAATATACTATTTGAAGGCAAATCCATTATCTACTCGATTTTGCTATCTGGCTTTGTTTGTGGCCGGTATCTCCACTTCCCCACGAACAAAGCAAGGTAATACGAGTAGGCATGATTTTCCGGTAGTATTCATAGATATATAAACCCTGAAAAAAGCGGACACCTTAGCAGCAGGTCAAGTTGTAAAGAGTAAACACAACATTGTGACGGGGAAATAGAAAGTATATTGAAAGGTATGTTTAATCTATGTTTAGTATTATTTTTGTATGAACATGCTTGTAGGTTTTGGAGGGGTTTACTTCTAGTATACCCCAACTTTCTGAAGCCTATTCTGAATTCACTATTGAGGCCTGTAGTGATTAGGCTACTAGCTTTGCCAGCTAGACGTCGCAGGATCGATCCCAGGCTTCTCCAGTAGTAGAATGAGTCTTTCTAAGTGAGGTCCTGTCTCATGCTGACCCTAGATGTTGGTGAGACGTAAAGTTTGGACACCCGCTCATTCTAGATTCATTTAGGCTTTTAGACCCCTTTTGTAGAATGTAATTAATAAACGCCGGGTCACTTGTTTGATCCATGACTTGTGACTGGCTGTGGTTAGAAAACCGTGGTTCCGTCCCAATATGATATTAGGTGTAGAGGGGACGTAAACTTAAGACGGGTTTAACCACATCTTCATCATCAGGGCAAACTCATACAAGAGCCTGTTGGGTTATCCGTGATGATGAACCGTAATGAATTTTATTTTACAAGCATGTTCACGTTGATTAGAAATAATTTTGTTCAAGAAGAATTACGAGTTCATTTTGTAATGATGCCGTTTTTGTCTGATAACTCAGTTTGTGCATGTATGTACATATAAAGAACGTGATGATGATAAGTGGGAGTATTTGGTCGCCACACGTCATAACGGCCTGAGCGGCGGGGATGACGTCAGCTGCGTCATCGGCGTCGCGAGGACGGTTGTGACGGGGTGCCTACCAAATAGAGAGAATTTACGGCAAACAGTGTTGGCCCATATGAGACACTAACAAATGTTGTAGATTATAGATGAAAATCTTCTGTTGTAGTTTCTATCTGTTATTAATGTATTGAATTTGTGAATAGCTATATTTGTGAGCCGTGTCGCGGAGAAGGATATGAAATAGAGATTGTTATGTTTCCTGTAATTGGCGGCTGACCAGGTAGCGCAAAGGCGTGGTCTGTTCAATTGCCTCTTACTTGTGATAATGTAGTGAGCACAAATTTGATGAGTATTATGCTCAGTAGTAGTGAGCATTAATTGATTTCTGTAGTGCTCAGTAAGGAACCATGAACTTTGAGTATTATTGTGTCAAGCGCTGGGTGCTGATAATTTGATGCACAGTCAAGTTGAGTTCTGCTGTACGGTTATTTGTCGCATGCACTAATCAGCCTGTATGTCTGGTCGGCGCATGCGCAATAACGGTATATGCATGAACATATTTTTACTTCTCCGGGAGGGGGATCATGATATAGCATGTATGTTTTGTGACTCGTTTCTAGTCCCGTTATCGTAATTTGCAGGCATAACAATGTGTGACCTGCTGCTCCCTGCTTCATAGCAGCAGGTACTGGTACGACGCTAGGCGTTAGGGTCCAGCAAGGGCGGACAGACCGCCGTAATCAGCGCCTACCAGGATAGAAGCAGATTCTTCTAAATCATTGTTCGTTGTAAACAAATGTGATCATGGAAGAGGTCAACTTACCTTATTTGGACGATCACTAAACGGCTGATCAGCAAACGTGATCGCTAATCCTAGGATAATCAATTATGTTGATAGACTAGTTTTACTAGTTCGCGAGAAGAAGTGTCACGCGAGTGGGGGATTCACCCAAAGTTATAAACTGGCCAGTCGCGTTTTGTGTTGTTTCTTTTTTTGTTTTTCTTGTTGTTTTTGTTGTTTGCTTCTGTAGGTATTCACGTCACCCGTTCCGAGCACAGAACAGTGTTTTGCCTTCGGAGCGGACGTCGTGAGTTGGCTACAGAAGCAACAATTTGTGATGTTTTGTGTTAGTAAGTGTTGTATGTAGATACTGTAAATAATTCATGTCAATCATTTAACATCTTTCTTGTGCCTTACCCCACAGCTGCCCGTACACCTGTCAGAGATCACGCTCGGTTGTCTTGTCAGCATGGGGGTTTGCGGGACGCCGTAAACCCACATGTAACATTTGGTGTCAGAAAAGTGAGGATTTGATCTCTGGCTGGTGTTCCCGGCTGTGGAACAGCACATTGATACTCTGAATCATCAATTTAAAAAAAAAAAAATGTATTGACAGCCACATTTAGAAATTAACTTGAATCTTCCTTCCTGCGTTGATGAAGTGCGAAACCCATGTATTCAACTGAATGGATACTGACAAGTCGATAATTTCTGAGCAGGAAGGCAAGGCAAACCCCACTTTTTCTTGGTAACGAAAAATTTAAGTAGACCCCACTTAATTGTGTTACCTGACATTCTACTAAGTTAAATTGGAGCTACTAATTGATCTTACCCACACATGGTTCTGACGTAGTGACGTTAACAATTTACTGACGTTGACATAACGGTAGCGTTAATATTTACGCAGTGGCTTGAGGTTAGGTATGACGTAATAGAAACATTAATGGTGACTTGTTATGATCGGAGTTTTGTAATGTGATAAAACTTCGGATTGTAGCATTTTACTGTAAACGTCGTCAGTTTATGACGTCATATTAGACTACCAGTACGCAACGTCATACTGTGCTGAAAGCATTTGACATTTCAAATCGCGTGTGCTTTAATAACTAACGTTTTAGTTAGATTAACGCGTATAACACATATCTTAACGTTTTAGTTAAGCCCATTCAATCATCACTGATCATAACTGATCAGTTTATAGTGGTTTTGATAGTAACGTGAGATTTACGTTATCAATAATGGAGCGTTTAATGCAAATGGGAAAGGACTTAGGTTATGAGGGGAAGGAGTTACAAGGTTTTGTTAAAGAGCAGCAGGATATTGAGCGGGCAGAAAGGCAAGAGCAAAGGGATTTAGAAAGGTTAAGGTCTGAAGAAAAGGAAAAGGAAAGGGTACATGAACTAGCTAAGTTAGAGGAAAAGGAAAAGGAAAGGGTACATGAACTAGCTAAGTTAGAGGAAAAGGAAAAGGAAAGGGCACATGAACTAGCTATGTTGAATGTTAATAAGGAACTTGAAATAGCACGCATCAAGACTGAAAGGGAGGCAAAAGAGATTAGTGAGGCCCATTTAGAAAAAATAAAACATGGGTTTGAGCTACAGCACCAAGAATTAAGGAATCAGTTAGAAATGCAGAGAGCGAAGCTCGAGCTAGAATTTGAAAAGCAAAAAGCTGAGAAGGTGGCGCATGCCCGGGATCCTAAGTTACCTTATTTTGAAGAGGGTAAAGATAAAATGGATAGTTATTTATCTAGGTTTGAGAAATATGCTACGGCTAATAAATGGGATAAGAGTGTTTGGGCCGCGTATTTAAGTGCATTGCTCAAAGGGCGCGCACTTGATGTATATGACCGGTTGTCAAATGAGGATGCGGCGGATTATGAAAAGTTAAAGGACGCTTTATTAAAGAATTTTGACATGACAGAGCGCGGATTTAGGAAACAGTTTCGTTATAGTAGGCCCGAGAAATCAGAAACGTTCATACAGTTCAGTAGTAGACTGAGAAGTTATTTAGAAAAATGGCTTAATATGGCAAAGATAGAAAAATCTTTTCCGGCTGTCTGTGATTTCATGGCAAGGGATCAGTTCCTGGAGTCATGTAATAGAGAACTGTATGTGCATCTGAAGCCAAAACAGTTTGGTAATTTAGATGAAATGGCTAGGGAGGCAGATTTGTTTGCAGAAGCGCGCGGGGGCGTATATAGTTGCATTAATAAGGGGCAACGCGATAATAGAGGCGCAGCGCAGGGTAAACAGGACAAAGTTGACTCGAACAAACCGAGTGGTAGACCGGATATCAAGTGTAGCATATGTGGTAAGGGGCATTTAACAATTAAATGTTTTAAGAACCCCGACAGGAAACAATTGTATAGCGCAGAGGTAGGAGCAACTGGAGTTGGGGATAGCGGTGTTAAAGAAAATTTTAACACGCGCGTAGAGACTCAAGGTTCTCAGGTTAAGAATGAGAATACGCAGAATGTAGGTCGTGGTTATACACGTGGTCGTGGTAATTTTAGAGGGTCTTTTCGCGGACGCGGTAAAAATAATAGCACACCACGTGGCGCAGCACACCAAGTTAGTTTTTGTCAAACGGAAGTAACTAGGAAAGGTGATGAGATTGGAAGTATTTTTGAAAATAAGGTTGGTGATCCTTTGATTTCGGATAGGGAGGAGTGTAGTAAGGAAACTAGGGAAGGTGTCTGTTACTTCTTAAAGGCAAGGTTACCGACGGCACAAGGATTGGTTAATAATAAAAAGGTGGTTGTATTAAGAGATACTGGGTGTACAGGCTGTGTCGTTCGGAGAAGTTTGGTTTCGGATAGTCAGTTAATAGGGAAGGAATCAAATGTTACGTTGATTGATGAATCCACACAAAGGTATCCTTTGGCAATGATTGACATTGATTGTCCTTTTTTTACTGGGAAAACTGAAGCTTTGTGTATGGATGATACGTTGTACGATTTGGTTATCGGTAACATTGATGGATCAAAACTTCCTGATATGTCTCATTTCTCAGCTGCGGCTGTAACTAGGTCTCAAACTAGGCAGGATGAGAAGCCTTACAGAAAACTTAAGGTTCCCGATCAGATCATTAACGATGACAAGGAGGCTTTCAAGCAAGCTCAGGTTGATGATCCAACTTTGGAAAACATCAGGAAAAGGGTTGTATCTGGGAACAAGACTGTGAGTCGTGGTTTAAACCGAGGTGAAACTAGGTTTATTGAGAAAAAAGGGTTGGCATATAGGGAGTTCACCAAGGGTAACAAAGTCTCTTTCCAACTTGTGGTCCCTCAAAGTTTCCGAGGAAAGGTGTTGAAACTGGCTCATGAAACGCTTATGTCTGGACATATGGGTATTAGGAAGACATTGGATAGAGTTGTAACTGAGTTTTACTGGCCCGGTATTTGCGGTGATGTCGCTAGATTTTGTAAATCTTGTGATATTTGTCAGAGAACTATTCAGAAAGGTCGGGTCACTAAAGTACCTCTAGGAAAAATGCCATTGATTGATACGCCATTTAAGAGGGTGGCAGTGGACATAGTTGGTCCAATTGAGCCTCGATCTGATAGGAAATCTCGGTATATTTTAACCATGATAGATTATGCGACAAGGTATCCAGAGGCGATAGCTTTACCGAGTATTGAGACGGAACGTGTCGCGGAAGCGCTTATTGAAATGTTTAGTAGGGTTGGCATTCCTGATGAAATGTTGACTGATTGTGGATCACAGTTTACTGCTGAGGTAATGAAGGAAGTCAGCAGACTTCTTTCTCTTCAACAGTTAACGTGTAGTCCGAGACACCCAATTTGCAACGGACTGATAGAGCGTTTCCACGCTACGTTAAAGCAGATGTTACGTCGCATGTGTGCTGAACGTCCAAAAGATTGGGATAAATATCTTCCAGCCTTATTATTTGCGGTAAGGGAAGTCCCACAAGAGTCTTTAGGATACTCCCCTTTTGAGTTGTTATATGGACGTAACGTCAGAGGTCCAATGGCAATATTAAGAGAATTATGGGCTGAAGAGGTACGCGATGAGCAAGTTCTTTCGACGTATCAATACGTTATTGAGCTTAGGGAACGGTTAGAGCAGACATGCAAATTAGCGCGTGATAATTTAAAGAAGGTTCAGATTAAGCAGAAAGCTTATTATGATAAAGGCGCGAGGTCGCGTAAATTTGACGTCGGCGACAAAGTACTGTTGTTACTACCGACAGACAGTAATAAATTATTGCTTCAATGGAAAGGTCCTTATGAAGTTGTTGAGGTAGTGAACAGAATGGATTATAAGATTGACGTCAATGGAAATGTTAACACATATCACGCTAACATACTGAAGCAATATGTGGAACGTCAAAATGTGACGTCACATTGCTTGCTATCTGTAGAGTCCACTCAGTCAACTGAAAATGATGACGTTGACGAATTCTCATTGGAAGATTGCGCTTTTCCTACTGCAAAGCAACCAGAGACGTTTAAGGACGTCAATATTTCAGAAATGTTAACGCAGGATCAGCGTAAAGAAATAGAGACGTTGATAAAAGAATACCCGGACGTACTGTCCAGTGTACCAGGACGAACTGACCAAATAGAACACGACATAAAGTTGCTGACGACGGAACCAGTGAGGTCAAAAGGTTATGCCATACCATATAAAGTACGGGATGTAATGGAAAAGGAAATTCAAGATATGTTAGATTTAGGAGTTATTGAGCCATCAATATCTCCATATTCATCCCCTGTAGTACTTGTCCCTAAAAAAGATGGTTCGGTGCGGTTCTGCATTGACTTCCGTAAACTTAATAAAGTGACGGAGTTCGATGCAGAACCAATGCCAAATATGGAGGAGGTTATAAATAGAATGTCGGGGCACAAATACTTTAGCAAATTAGATTTGTCAAAAGGTTATTGGCAGGTAAAAATGACGTCTAAGGCAAAACCCCTAACTGCGTTCGAAACCCCCAAAGGCTTGTTTCAATTCAAAACTATGCCCTTCGGTTTGGTAAACTCAGGAGCAACATTTTGCAGGTTGATGAGAAAGATTCTGTCCGAACTTTCTAACGTTGATAGCTTCGTCGATGATATGTGGATCTTTACCGAAACTTGGAAAGACCACTTGACGTCATTACGTGAAGTTTTAGATAGACTCAGGACAGCCAAGTTGACGGCAAAACCTTCCAAGTGTATGATTGGGTATAGCAGTATCGAATGTCTTGGTCACAGTGTAGCTGCTCAGTCAGTAAGACCGCAAGAAGACAAGATACAAGCTATAAAGGATGCTCCTCGACCTTCTACTAAGAGACAAATAAAGTCATTTCTTGGGTTGGCTGGTTTCTACCGCCGTTTCATTCCAAATTTCTCATCTATCGCTTCCCCTTTGACAGATTTAACTAAGAAAAGTAGACCAAACAAGATCACAGACTGGCAGGACCATCATGAAAAGGCTTTTCAGACCCTGAAGAATAGACTCACGTCTAGTCCTATTCTTCGTCTTCCTATCTTTCATGATGGGAATCCGTTCATACTCCGGACGGACGCTTCTGATGTTGGTATAGGAGCCGTTTTGCTCCAAGAATTTGAAGGGGAAGGACGACTTCCCATTGCTTATGCCAGCAAGAAACTTTTGCCTCGTGAGAAAAACTATTCTGTAATAGAGAAGGAATGTTTGGCTATTATCTGGGGTGTTGAGAAATTTCGCAAGTATCTTTACGGAGTAGAATTCCTGCTTGAGACAGACCACAAGCCCTTGTCGTATATGCAAACAGCAAAAGTTCTCAATCCTCGAATTATGCGTTGGGCAATGAAACTACAGCCGTATAGATTTCGGATTGTTGCAATTCGGGGCCAAGAAAATTTGGGGGCAGACTACCTTAGTAGGTAATTCTTCGCACGGTTGTTGTGTAAATAGCTGTCTTGTTTAGATAGGTTCATCCTATTCCATCTCTGTACACAAAGAAAAAACATTTCTGATTGTTTTTTCTCCAAAAGGGGAAACCTTTGTTACGAGATGGAATAGGAAACCTCTCTGGTGCTTATGCACATCTAAATTATTTTAGTAGATATATGGTAGGGCGGTGTGAGTGAAATATTTTGGGTGAAATATGGTACGCAAACTATGCGGCTCCATGAACAAGTCATGCACATATCATACGATGTATGCATGAGTGGTTTATAGAGAGCTGTTTTTACAATACAGGGGGCCGCTAAAAGGCTGAGTTCTATAGAATTTGCCTAAAAATCGCCAACCGCCAAATTGTGCCATATATGATTTTTATTCCCGTCACGTGTTGTGTGGGTGTTCGTTTTGACAGGAGTCATGTCATTGATTATAGGGTCGTTTCATCAATTTTTCCTATGGGAAATATACTATTTGAAGGCAAATCCATTATCTACTCGATTTTGCTATCTGGCTTTGTTTGTGGCCGGTATCTCCACTTCCCCACGAACAAAGCAAGGTAATACGAGTAGGCATGATTTTCCGGTAGTATTCATAGATATATAAACCCTGAAAAAAGCGGACACCTTAGCAGCAGGTCAAGTTGTAAAGAGTAAACACAACATTGTGACGGGGAAATAGAAAGTATATTGAAAGGTATGTTTAATCTATGTTTAGTATTATTTTTGTATGAACATGCTTGTAGGTTTTGGAGGGGTTTACTTCTAGTATACCCCAACTTTCTGAAGCCTATTCTGAATTCACTATTGAGGCCTGTAGTGATTAGGCTACTAGCTTTGCCAGCTAGACGTCGCAGGATCGATCCCAGGCTTCTCCAGTAGTAGAATGAGTCTTTCTAAGTGAGGTCCTGTCTCATGCTGACCCTAGATGTTGGTGAGACGTAAAGTTTGGACACCCGCTCATTCTAGATTCATTTAGGCTTTTAGACCCCTTTTGTAGAATGTAATTAATAAACGCCGGGTCACTTGTTTGATCCATGACTTGTGACTGGCTGTGGTTAGAAAACCGTGGTTCCGTCCCAATATGATATTAGGTGTAGAGGGGACGTAAACTTAAGACGGGTTTAACCACATCTTCATCATCAGGGCAAACTCATACAAGAGCCTGTTGGGTTATCCGTGATGATGAACCGTAATGAATTTTATTTTACAAGCATGTTCACGTTGATTAGAAATAATTTTGTTCAAGAAGAATTACGAGTTCATTTTGTAATGATGCCGTTTTTGTCTGATAACTCAGTCTGTGCATGTATGTACATATAAAGAACGTGATGATGATAAGTGGGAGTATTTGGTCGCCACACGTCATAACGGCCTGAGCGGCGGGGATGACGTCAGCTGCGTCATCGGCGTCGCGAGGACGGTTGTGACGGGGTGCCTACCAAATAGAGAGAATTTACGGCAAACAGTGTTGGCCCATATGAGACACTAACAAATGTTGTAGATTATAGATGAAAATCTTCTGTTGTAGTTTCTATCTGTTATTAATGTATTGAATTTGTGAATAGCTATATTTGTGAGCCGTGTCGCGGAGAAGGATATGAAATAGAGATTGTTATGTTTCCTGTAATTGGCGGCTGACCAGGTAGCGCAAAGGCGTGGTCTGTTCAATTGCCTCTTACTTGTGATAATGTAGTGAGCACAAATTTGATGAGTATTATGCTCAGTAGTAGTGAGCATTAATTGATTTCTGTAGTGCTCAGTAAGGAACCATGAACTTTGAGTATTATTGTGTCAAGCGCTGGGTGCTGATAATTTGATGCACAGTCAAGTTGAGTTCTGCTGTACGGTTATTTGTCGCATGCACTAATCAGCCTGTATGTCTGGTCGGCGCATGCGCAATAACGGTATATGCATGAACATATTTTTACTTCTCCGGGAGGGGGATCATGATATAGCATGTATGTTTTGTGACTCGTTTCTAGTCCCGTTATCGTAATTTGCAGGCATAACAATGTGTGACCTGCTGCTCCCTGCTTCATAGCAGCAGGTACTGGTACGACGCTAGGCGTTAGGGTCCAGCAAGGGCGGACAGACCGCCGTAATCAGCGCCTACCAGGATAGAAGCAGATTCTTCTAAATCATTGTTCGTTGTAAACAAATGTGATCATGGAAGAGGTCAACTTACCTTATTTGGACGATCACTAAACGGCTGATCAGCAAACGTGATCGCTAATCCTAGGATAATCAATTATGTTGATAGACTAGTTTTACTAGTTCGCGAGAAGAAGTGTCACGCGAGTGGGGGATTCACCCAAAGTTATAAACTGGCCAGTCGCGTTTTGTGTTGTTTCTTTTTTTGTTTTTCTTGTTGTTTTTGTTGTTTGCTTCTGTAGGTATTCACGTCACCCGTTCCGAGCACAGAACAGTGTTTTGCCTTCGGAGCGGACGTCGTGAGTTGGCTACAGAAGCAACAATTTGTGATGTTTTGTGTTAGTAAGTGTTGTATGTAGATACTGTAAATAATTCATGTCAATCATTTAACATCTTTCTTGTGCCTTACCCCACAGCTGCCCGTACACCTGTCAGAGATCACGCTCGGTTGTCTTGTCAGCATGGGGGTTTGCGGGACGCCGTAAACCCACATGTAACACCGTCCGTAACCCGTTTGTGAAAATTGGTGATAGTAACTTAAAGACAGGACTGGACTATTTAAAGGATCACAGGAAAACCTGAGTCATTCTTTGTCTGACCTCTGAAGGGTTAACATCAAATACTATTTATCTGATTGGCTGTAAATGGAGACCTACTGTGACATCACAATGATTGACATTTTAATAATAAGTGATTGACAGCTCTGCTCTGTTATCTCAATTATGTAACAGCAGGCACACTCCATAATTGGTTTCAATAGACAGACAAAACAATTTAGTCATGAGTAATGTATTTATTTTTTTATTTTTAAATTACAAAGAAAGAAAATTCAAACATATTTCCTAAAGGTTAATTATATAGCATATTTAGTTCTAATATACAAAAAAAAAAAAAATAAAAATAAATAAATAATAAAAAATTAAAGCTTCAAATTAAATTTGTTGAAAAATTATTAGTTGACACTATAGAAAACAGCTTCTTTCTGCTGTTTAAATAAATTAAATAAATAAATAAATAATGTTTGAATGAAAGAATTGTTTTTTAAATTTGATATAATAGAAAGATTTTTCAATTGCACGACCCGCAGAAAAAGCAACCGACTGAAGTCGGTTTTTTCTAAGAGTGCCCTAAAATCACCGTGTCATTCTGTCATTCTGTCAGTCTGTCATTCTGTCAGTCTGTCATTCTGTCATTCTGTCTGTCCGTCCGTAACCCGTTTGTGAAAATTGGTGATAGTGACTTAACCGCTTGGAATATTTAAACATTTTTTGGCATACTGATAGATATCAATGAGATCTAACCAATGAACTTATGAAATATTACATTCCATTTAGTATAGCCTCGCCGAGGCGAAAAATGTGAAAATTTTCGAACATTTTTGAACTGCTTCTCCTCGGAAACCGTTGGGCCGATTGAAGTCAAATTTCATATGGAGCCTCTATGGGATGGGGGAAACCAAAATTTGCTCATGGGGTCAAGGTCACATGACCAAAATGGCCACCCGCCATATATGGTTTGTCTGTCTGTCCGTCCATAACCCGTAAGTGAAAATTGGTGATAGTGACTTAACCGCTTGGAATATTTAAACAATTTTTGGCATACTGATAGATATCAATATGATCTAACGTATGAACTTGCAAAATATTACATTCCATTTAGTATAGCCTCGCCGAGGCGAAAAATGTGAAAATTTTCGAACATTTTTGAACTGCTTCTCCTCGGAAACCGTTGGGCCGATTGAAGTCAAATTTCATATGGAGCCTCTATGGGATGGGGGAAACCACAATTTGCTCATGGGGTCAAGGTCACATGACCAAAATGGCCGCCAAGCCATATATGGTTTGTCTGTCTGTCCGTCCGTAACCCGTTTGTGAAAATTGGTGTTAGTGACACAACCGCTTGGAATATTTAAACAATTTTTGGCATACTGATAGATATCAATGAGATCTAACCAATGAACTTGCGAAATATTACAATCCATTTAGTATAGCTTCGCCGAGGCGAAATATGTGAAAATTTTCGAACTGCTTCTCCTCGGAAACCGTTGAGCCGATTGAAATCAAATTTCATATGGAGCCTCTATGGGATGGGGGAAACCAAAAATTGCTCATGGGGTCCAGGACACATGACCAAAATGGCCGCCAAGCCATATATGGTCTGTCTATCTGTCCGTCCGTAACCCGTTTGTGAAAATTGGTGATAGTGACTTAACCGCTTGGAATATTTAAACAATGTTTGGCATACTGATAAATATCAATGAGATCTTATCAATGAATTTGCGAAATATTACATTCCATTTAGTACAGCCTCGCCGAGGCGAAAAATGTGAAAATTTTCGAACTGCTTCTCCTCGGAAATCGTTGGGCCGATTGAAGTCAAATTTCATATGGAGCCTCTACGGGATAGGGGAAACCAAAATTTCCTCATGGGGTCCAGGTCACATGACCAAAATGGCCGCCAAGCAATATTTGGTAAAAACCCTTCAAAAATAGTCTTCTCCAGAACCACTGTGCAGATTTCAACGAAACTTGATAAATAGCATCTGGAACGTAGGTCCATCATAAATTGCTAAAATGGTGACCCTGGGTTGACCTTGACCTTCTTTGTGCCTAGGTCAAACTTTGACACATATGCTTTTGTGTTGGATTTTATCCTGCAAACGATTCAGAATACAGTACTAAAGTATAAGGTATATTTTTGCTCCTTACGATAAGGCGCATTTATTGGGGGAACCGTTTTATGTCCAGGTCACATGACCAAAATGGCCGCCATACCCATATATGGTAACACTCATAAAGCTAAAAGCATCCGGCGGGTCGTGCACTTCAGCTGAAAGACTGGTTCTTCTTGTATTTCTTCTTATAGAAGAAGAGAAATAAAAAGTAAAATGAATTATATACAGGCAGTCTTAGTAAAATAAATTAAATAAAATTGCCACAGCTAAACAAATGATGGAATGGCTGAATGAATAAAACAGATGTCCAGACTTATCTCATTCTAATCTCGGTTTAGATTTTTTTAAAAATAAAATATAGATATTGGGTGCTCGTTAGAATGATCTTAATCAGGCAGATCTAATGAGCACCCACAATATACTATCAAGTGAGGGTATACATTTGTATGGCCTCAATGAGGCAATTCAAATGGGCCCCCACAATATATACTATAGAGTGTTGGTTTGTTTGTTTGATTTGATGTTTAACGTCCCCGTCAACACTGTAAAAGTCATTTTGGAGACGTTGCTTCCAATTTTGTGGGACTTTTACCCGACACTGAGATGAAATGACATCTCAAGCCCTGTCGCCCAATGAAACCAATATGGTTTATAAGCATGGACACCGCTTTGCCTAGGCAGGCTAGATCCTCTAAGCTATTTACCAGTACTCGTGTGCGAGTCGGTTTCAGCTCTGCGTGGAAGCATCATGCAGCCCATATATTTCTTCAAGCCCCGATGGGCGGGGGCCGAGAGAGTGATGGTACTATGTCTATTTCTAATGATTACTAGAACTAGCATTTTACACCTACAAATGTTCAATGAGGCGGTTCTAACGAGTTTTGGGATATGTGTTGGAACTCTGTTATATCCCAAAATCTTTTCACAGTGAATCATGTTACAGAGAGGTTATTGTGTACAGAGAAAAATATGAAAACAAACATTGTATTTCTTCCGAACCTAAATTGACATTCAGATAAAATCGTTTTCTGATTTCAGTCAAGTTTGCTATTTTATTTTCTACTACACAAAACTAGATTTTTTTTTCTATTTAAATGTTAATAAATAAATAAACCTTTGTTTATGAAGCATAATTTATGTCCAATTTTTGAAGGTATTTGTTTGATTAATATATGGACAGCAGCTGATTATTACAGTCAATTATATCCTATAATCCTTATCAGTTTTATGGCCCCTATAGGTAGCCAGCCCACCAAGACCAAGCCACACCTACTTTTATCTGCTGGTTACCTGTACATGTTTAAGCTGGGGACCAGACCCCCCCGGCATGAAAATCCTGTCTTTAACCGCTTGGAATATTTAAACAATTTTTGGCATACTGATGGATATCAATGAGATCTAACCAATGTATTTGCGAAATATTACATTCCATTTAGTATAGCCTCGCCGAGGCGAAGGCGAGGCGAAAATGTGAAAATTTTCGAACTGCTTCTCCTCGGAAACCGTTGGGCCGATTGAAGTCAAATTTCATATGGAGCCTCTATGGGATGGGGGAAACCAAAATTTGCTCATTAGGTCCAGGTCACATGACCAAAATGGCCGCCAAGCCATATATGGTCTGCCTGTCTGTCCGTAACCCGTTTGTGAAAATTGGTGATAGTGACTTAACCGCTTGGAATATTTAAACAATTTTTGGCATACTGATAGATATCAATGAGATCTAACAAATGAACTTGCACAATATTACATTCCGTTTAGTATAGCCTCGCCGAGGCGAAACATGTGAAAATTTTCGAACTGCTTCTCCTCGGAAACCGTTGGGCCGATTGAAGTCAAATTTCATATGGAGCCTCTATGGGATGGGGGATACCAAAATTTGCTCATGGGGTCCAGGTCACATGACCAAAATGGCCGCCAAGCCATAAATTGTCTGCATGTCTGTCCGTCCGTAACCCGTTTGTGAAAATTGGTGATAGTGACTTAACCGCTTGGAATATTTAAACGATTTTTGGCATACTGATAGATATCAATGAGATCTAACCAATGTACTTGCGAAATATTACATTCCATTTAGTATAGCCTCGCCGAGGCGAAAAATGTGAAAAAATTCGAACTGCTTCTCCTCGGAAACCGTTGGGCCGATTGAAGTCAAATTTCATATGGAGCCTCTATGAGATAGGAGAAACCAAATTTCGTTCATAGGGTCCAGGTCACATGACCAAAATGGCCGCCAAGCCATATATGGTCTGTCTGTCTGTCAGTCCATAACCCGTTTGTGAAAATTGGTGATAGTGACTTAACCGCTTGGAATATTTAAACAATTTTTGGCATACTGATAGATATCAATGGGATCTAACCAATAAACTTGCGAAATATTACAATTCATTTAGTATAGCCTCGCCGAGGCGAAAAATCCGTAACCCGTTTGTGAAAATTGGTGATAGTGACTTAACCGCTTGGAATTTTTAAACAATTTTTTTGCATACTGATAGATATCAATGAGATCTAACCAATGAACTTGCGAAATAGTACATTCCGTTTAGTATAGCCTCGCCGAGGCGAAAAATGTGAAAATTTTCGAACTGCTTCTCCTCGGAAACCGTTTGGCCGATTTAAGTCAAATTTCATACTGAGCCTCTATGGGATGGGGCTAACCAAAATTTACTAATGGGGTCCAGCTCACATGACCAAAATGGCCGCCAGGCCGTATATGGTCTGTCTGTCTGTTCGTCCGTAACCCGTTTGTGAAAATTGGTGATAGGGACTTAACCGCTTGGAATATTTAAACAATTTTTGGCATACTGATAGATATCAATAAGATTTAACCAATGAACTTGCGAAATATTATATCCCATTTAGTATAGCCTCGCAGAGGCGAAAAATGTGAACATTTTCGAACTGCTATTCCTTGGAAACCGTTGGGCCGATTGAAGTCAAATTTCATATGGAGCTTCTATGGGATGGTGGAAACCAAATTTTGCTCATGGGGTCCAGGTCACATGACCAAAATGGCCGCCAAGCCATATATGGTAAAACCCCTTCAAAAATAGTCTTCTCCAGAACCACTGGGCAGATTTCCACGAAACTTGATAAATGGCATCTGGAACGTAGGCCCATCATAAATTGCTAAAATGGTGACCTTGACCTTTTTTGTGCCTAGGTCAAACTTTGACACATATGCTTTTGTATTGGAAAAGTGAGAATGCATTTTATCCTGCAAACGATTCAGAATACAGTACTAAAGTATAAGATAAATTTTTGCTCCTTACGATAAGGCGCATTTATTGGGGGAACCGTTTTAGGTCCAGGTCACATGACCAAAATGGCCGCCATACCCATATATGGTTACACTCATAAAGCTAAAAGCATCCGGCGGGTCGTGCACTTCAGCTGAAGCACTGGTTCTTTATAACAGTCTCACTGATAAAGTTTTCTTTAATCCCTTTTATTTTTGTGACCAGCTTTCCGCGTTAGCTAATTATTTATACAATAATCGTTTGTACACAAAAGTGTGAGTGAGTGAGTTTTAGTTTTACGTCCCACCAACAGCTAAGGTCATACGGAGACGGGACCTCGGTTTAAAGACTCATCCGAAAGTCTCGAGAAGCCCGGGATCGATCCTGCGATCCCTGGTTTACAAGGCGAGTAGCGTAACCACTACACCACGGAGGCTTCTTGTACACAAAGGTATTACGATATAGAGGATCTTACATGAGTGATCATGTATTATTGAATGTATTAAACGAGTTGAGGAAAAGGGATAAAATGCGAGGCTCTGCCGAGCATTTTGTCCCTTTTCCTCGACGAGCTTAATAAATTCAATAATACATGAGCACGAATGCAAGATTCTATTTATCATATGGTATTACGATATACGATTACAGATACGACCTTTGACAAGAATTACACGACCCGCAGAAAAAGCGACCGACTGAAGTCGGTTGATTTTCTAAGAGTGCCCTTATATCACCGTGTCATTCTGTCATTCTGTCAGTCTGTCCGTCCGTCCGTAACCCGTTTGTGAAAATTGGTGATAGTGACTTAACCGCTCGGAATATTTAAACAATTTTTGGCATACTGCTAGATATCAATGAGATCTAACCAATGAACTTGCGAAAAATTACATTCCATTTAGTATGGCCTCGCCGAGGCGAAAAATGTGAAAATTTTCGAACTGCTTCTCCTCGGAAACCGTTGGGCCGATTGAAGTCAAATTTCATATGGAGCCTCTATGGGATGGGGGAAACCAAAATATGCTCATGGGGTCCAGGTCACATGACCACAATTGCCGCCAAGCCATAAATGGTCTATCTATCTGTCCGTCCGTAACCCGTTTGTGAAAATTGGTGATAGTGACTTAACCGCTTGGATTATTTAAACAATTTTTGGCATAATGATAGATATCAATGAGATCTAACCAATGAACTTGCGAAATATTACATTCCATTAATTAAGCCTCGCCGAGGCGAAAAACGTGAAAATTTTCGAACTGCTTCTCCTCGGAAACCGTTGGGCCGATTGAAGTCAAATTTCATATGGAGCCTCTATGGGATGGGGGAAACCAAAATTTGCTCACGGGGTCCAGGTCACATGACCAAAATGGCCGCTAAGCCATATATGGTAAAAAACCCTTCAAAACTAGTCTTCTCCAGAACCACTGGGCAGATTTCCACGAAAATTGATAAATAGATCTGGGACGTAGGCTCATCATAAATTGCTAAAATTGGGACCCTAGGTTGACCTTGTCCTTCTTTCGCCTAGGTCAAACTTTGACACATATGCTTTTGTATTGGAAAAGTGAGAATGCATTTTATCCTGCAAACGATTCAGAATACAGTACTAAAGTATAAGTATATTTTTGCTCCTAACGATAAGGCGCATTTATTGGCGGAACCGTTTTAGGTCCAGGTCATATGACCAAAATGGCCGCCATACCCATATATGGTAACACTCATAAAGCTAAAAGCATCCGGCGGGTCGTGCACTTCAGCTGAAGCACTGGTTATCACCAATGGTTAGAAATGGTAGATAAACTGCGTTTTTGTCGGGTTGTGCACCTTCGCGTAGGTTGATTCACATGCCATACTTTTGCAGGCTGATAACCTACCCAACCTTGTAACTACGATAGGGATCTTCAACCTGCAGATGGGTCGATTCTCACTGCACAGGGGTGGGGGCTTCAGTTAACGTTCCGGTCCTAAGGACAGTGCACTTTGTGTTATTCATCCCTGCTAATGGTGCCAGTGGAGCATGTTCAGACACCGCAATTTTATAACCATTGCCGGGAATGGAACCGCTCGAGCCTATAGCATCAGAGGGAAGTGCACTTACCACTTAGCTACCATGCTTCAGCAATGGTTATTTCATATCAATAATACTAACCGGGCCCTCAGTAATATTTGAATACTCAGCCTTTGGCCTCATCGGGACATTGCGAATGTCAGTGCATGAAAAACTATGCATCACGAAAAGGTGCCTATATAATTTTGACCCCCTTGAACAACACTTTTATATGGTAAAACTGGAGGGTACAGGGGTAAACCTTATTTTCTTATTTCTGCCCTAAAACATAGATTGTCTGCCCACAATCTATGTTTTGAGCAGAAATAAGAAAAGTATCGCATTTTTCATCTTAAATTATTTGATTTTTTCGGCGGTAAAATTTATTATGTCTATGTATATGCGTGTTTTCACAATGGGGTGATCCCTATCTCTTTACAGGTATTTGTCGACTTGACAAGAAAGAGGGAGATTGCAAGTCATTCGTAATGCGCTGGTACTGGGATAAAGACGAGTGTACATGTAAACGGTTCATGTATTCAGGTTGTGGCGGCAATGACAACAATTTCGAATACAGATATTACTGCATGGAAGCTTGCGAACACGATCCTGATTGCAAAAACTAAGGGAAGAATGTAACATATTACAAGTTGGCAATAAAGTTATGCTAAGGCCCAGAGTCTGTTTTTTAGCTCACCTGTCACGTAGTGACAAGGTGAGCTTCTGTGATCACATTTCGTCCGTCATGCGTGCGTATACAATTTCTTGTCAGCACGATAGCATCTTCATTTACGATTTGATGTTAACCAGACTTGCACACAGCTTGTACCACCATGAGATCTGGGTTCCTTTCTTGAACCAGCCATAATCCATCATGTGTTACGGAGTTACGGCCCCTGAAAGGCCAAAATTGCCTATTTTGGTCTTGTCTGCATGATAGCTGTTTCATTTATGATTTGATTTTAACTAAACTTGCACACAATTTGAACCACCATAAAATCTTGGTTCCTTTCTTGAACCAGCCATATCCCATCATGGGTACCAGAGTTATGACCCCTGAAAGGGCAAAAATTGGCTGTTTTAGTCTTGTCTGCATGATAGCTGTTTTGTTTATGATATAATTTTAACCAAAATTTACACACAACCCGAAGCACCATAGGATCTTGGTTCCTTTGTTGAACCACCCATATCCCATCATCTGTTCCAGAGTTATGGCCCCTGAAAGGGCATAAATTGCCTACTTTGGTCTTATCTGCACACTAGCCGTTTCATTTATGATTTGATTTTAACCAAACTTTCACACAACTTAAACCACCATAAAATCTTGGTTCCTTTGTTCAAGTTTGAATATGGGTCATTTCCGGTCAAAAATGAGGTCAGTAGGTCAAATCATAAAAAAACCATTGTGAACACTCTAGAGGCCACAATTTAAGTCCAATCGTCATGAAACTTACTCAGAATGATTGCCTTGATAAAATCTTGGCCAAGTTTGAATATGGGTCATGTCGGGTCAAAAAGTAGGTCAGTAGGTCAAATCATGGAAAAACCTTGTGAACACTCTAGAGGCCACAGTTTTGGTCCGATCATCATCAACTTGCTCAGAATGATCACCTTGACAGTATCTCGGTCAAGTTCGAATATGGGTCATGTCGGGTTAAAAAGTAGGTCAGTAGGTCAAATCATAGAAAAACCTTGTGAACACTCTAGAGGCCACAGTTTTGGTCCGATCATCATCAAACTTGCTCAGAATGATCGACTTGACAATATCTTGGTCAAGTTCGAATATGGGTTATGTCGGACCACAAAGTAGGTCAGTAGGTCGAGTCATAGAAAAACATTGTGAATACACTAGAGGCCAGTTTTGGTCCGATCATCATCAAACTTGCTCAGAATGATTCTCTTGACAATATGTCGGTCAAGTTTGAATATAGGTCATGTAGGGTCAAAAAGTAGGTCAGTAGTTCAAATCAGAGTAAAACCTTGTGAACACACAAGAGGCCACAGTTTTGGTCCGATCATCATTAATCTTGCCCAGAATGATCATCTTTACAATGTCTCAGTCAAGATCAAATATGGGTGTTGTCTGGTCCAAAAGTAGGTCAGTAGGTCCATTTATAGAAAAAAAAACTTCTGAACACACTAGAGACCACAGCTTTGGTCCAATCATCCTCAATCTTGCTCAGAATGATCACCTTGCTAATATCTAGGTCACGTTTGAATATGGGTCATGTCGGGTCACGAAGTAGGTCAGTAGGTCAAATCATAGAAAACCCTTCTGAATAGACTGGAGGCTAAAGTTTTGGTCCAATCATAATCAAACTTGTCAAGAATGATCATCTTGACAATGTCTCGGTCAAGTTTGAATATTGGTCATGTTGGGTCAAAAAGTAGGTCAGTAGGTCAAATCAGAGAAAAACCTTGTGAACACACTAGAAGCCATAGTTTTGGTCCGATCATCATCAAACGTTTTCAGAATGATAGTCTTGACAATATTACGGCCAGGTTTGAATAAGGGTCATGTCGGGTCAAAAAGAAGGTCAGTAGGTCAAATCATTGAAAAACCTTTCTGAACACACTAGAGGCCACTGTTTAGGTCCGATCATCATCAAACTTGATCAGAATGATCATCTTGACAATATCTGGGTCAAAGTAGAAGTAAAACAAAGATCAGGAATTGATACAATTAACTTACTCCATCCATAAAAGACACCAAAGGGAAAGAAATACAAATATTAAGCGACCAGACCATAATGGAAACCTATACAAAGGAAGGCCATATGGACAGTTAATTTCCCACAGTTTGAATACGGGTCATGGTGGGTCAGCAAGTAAGTCAGAAGGTCAAATCATAGAAAAACCTTATGAATACTCTAGAGGCCAGTTTTGGTCCGATTATCATCAAACTTGCCCAGAGCGATCGTCTTAACAATATCTGGGTCAAGTTCTTATATGGGTCATGTCGGGTCACAAAGTAGGTCAGTAGGTCAAATCATAGAAAAACATTGTGAACACACTAGAGGCCACAGTTTTGGTCCGATCTTCATCAAACTTGCTCAGACTGTCGACCTAGTTCGAATACAGGTCATGTCAGGTCAAAAAGTAGGTCAGTAGGTCAAATCAGAGAAAAACCTTGTGAACAAACAAGAGGACACAGTTTTGGTCCGATCATCATAAAACTTGTTCAGATTGATCATATTGACAATGTCTCAGTCAAGTTCAAATATGAGTGTTGTCTGGTCAAAAAGTAGGTCAGTAGGTCAAATCATAGAAAAACCTTCTGAACCTACTAGAGGCCACAGGTTTGGTCCAATCATCATCAAACGTGCTCAGAATGATCATCTTGATAATTTCTTGGTCAAGTTTGAAAATGGGTCATGCCGGGTCACAAAGTAGGTCAGTAGGTCAAACCATAGACAAACGTTGTGAGAGACTGAAGGCAACAGTTTTGGTCCAATCATCATCAAACTTGCAAAGAATGATCATCTTGACAATGTCTCGGTCAAGTTCGAATATGGGTCATGTTGGGTCAAAAAGTAGGTAGGTAGGACAAATCAGAGAAAAGTCTTGTGAACACACATAAGGCCACAGTTTTGGTCCGTTCATCATCAAACTTGCTCAGAATGATAGTCTTGACAATATCTCGGTCAGATTCGAATATGCGTCATTTCGGGTCCAAAAGTAGGTCAGTAGGTCAAATCATAGAAAAACCTTCTGAACCCACTAGAGGCCACAGTTTAGGTCCGATCATCATCAAACTTGCCCAGAATCATCATCTTGAGAATATCTGGGTCAAGTTCATAACGGGTCATGTCGGGTCAACAAGTAAGTCTGAAGGTCAAATCATAGAAAAACCTTGTGATCACTCTAGAGGCCACAGATTTGGTCCGATTATCACCAATCTTGCTCAGAATGATCGTCTTAACAATATCTGGGTCAAGTTTGAATATGGGTCATGTCGGATTACAAAGTAGGTCAGTAGGTCAAATCATAGAAAAACATTGTGAACACTCTCGAGGCCACATTTTTGGTCCGATCATCATCAACCTTGCTCAGAATGATTATCTTGACAATATGTCGGTCAAGTTCGAATATAGGTCATGTCGGGCCACAAAGTAGGTCAGTAGGTCGAGTCATAGAAAAACATTGTGAATACACTAGAGGCCAGTTTTGGTCCGATCATCATCAAACTTGCTCAGAATGATTCTCTTGACAATATGTCGGTCAAGTTTGAATATAGGTCATGTCGGGTCAAAAAGTAGGTCAGTAGGTCAAATCAGAGTAAAACTTTGTGAACACACTAGAGGCCACAGTTTTAGTCCGATCATCATCAATCTTGTCCAGAATGATCATCTTGACAATGTCTTAGTCAAGTTCAAAAATGGATGTTGTCTGGTCCAAAAGTAGGTCAGTAGGTCAAATAATAGAAAGTCCTTCTGAACACACTAGAGGCCACAGGTTTGGTCCAATCATCATCAAACTTGCACAGAGTGATCATCTTGATAATATCTTGGTCACGTTTGAATATTGGTCATTTCGGGTCACAAAGTAAGTAGGTCAAATCGTAGAAAAACCTTGTGAATACACTGGATGCCACAGTTTTGGTCCAATCATCATCAAACTTGCCAAGAATGATCATCTTGACAATGTCTCGGTCAAGTTCGAATATGCGTTATGTCGGGTCAACAAGTAAGTCAGAAGGTCACATCATAGAAAAACCTTGTGATCACTATAGAGGCCATAGCTTTGGTCCGAACATCATCAATCTTGCTCAGAATGATCGTCTTAACAATATCTGGGTCAAGTTTGAATATGGGTCATGTCGGGTCACAAAGTAGGTCAGTAGGTCAAATCATAGAAAAAATTTTGTGAATATAATGGAGGCCACAGTTTTGGTCCAAACATCATCAATCTTGCCAAGAATGATCATCTTGACAATATCTCAGTCAAGTTCGAATATGGGTCATGTTGAGCAAAAAGTAGGTCAGTAGGACTTATCAGAGAAAAAACTTTGGGAACATACTAAAGGCCACAGTTTTGGTCCGATCATCATCAAACTTGCTCAGAATGATAGTCTTGACAATATCTCGGTCAGATTCGAATATGCGCCATTTCGGGTCCAAAAGTAGTTCAGTAGGTCAAATCACAGAAAAACCTTCTGAACCTACTAGAGGCCACAGTTTAGGTCCGATCGTCATCAAACTTGCCCAGAAAGATAATCTTGTCAATATCTGGGTCAAGTTTGAATACGGATCATGTCGGGTCAAAAAGTAGGTCAGTAGGTCAAATCATCGAAAAACCTTGTGAACACACTGGAGGCCACACTTTTGGTCCGGTCATCATCAAACTTGCCCAGAATGATCATCTCGACAATATCTCAGTCAAGTTTAAATATGGGTCATGTTGGGTCAAAAAGTAGGTCAGTAGGTCAAATCATAGAAAAACCCTTTGAACACAATAAAGGCTACAGTTTTGGTCCGATCATCATCAAACTTGCTCAAAATGATCATTTGACAATATATTGGTTAATTTCGAATATGGGTCATGCCTGGTCAATATGTAGGTCACTAAGTCAGATTGTTGAAAAACTTTGTGAACACACTAGAGGCCGATTTGGTCCGATCACCATCAATCTTGCTCAGAATGATCATCTTGACAATATCTGGGTCAAGTTCGAATATGGGTCATGTCGGGTCAAAAGTAGGTCAGCAGGTCGAATCATAGAAAAACGTTTTGAACACTCTAAGAGGCCACAGTTTTAGTAAAACCATCATATAACTTGCTCAGAATGATCATCTGGACAATATCTCAGTTAAGTTTTAATATGGGTCATGTCAAAACAAAAAGTAGATCAGTAGGTTATCTTGTCATAACTTTTGAACCGTTTGAGATAGAGCCTTCATATTTGGCATGTGGGTTCCTTGTGACAAGGACTTCCCACTCATATAAAGATTTGACCTGTCACCTTGACTTCTGACCTACTTTATCATACCGTTTTAACCATATGAGTTATAGCCTTCATATTTGGCATGTATGTTTCTTGTGACAAGATCTTCTCAACCATTCAAATCTTTTGACCCATGACCTTGACCTTTGACCTACTTTGTCATAACTTTTGAAGCATTTGAGATACAACCTTCATATTTAGCATGTAGCTTCCTTGCGACAATGTTGCTTAGATGACTCTCTACCAAAAAGGCTAAAACGATCCTACTCCGATGAAAGAAATGGTCACCGGAGCTAAAAATAGACAAATATTGTAAATTTGATTCAAACGGAAACTCCACGTAAAGCCTAAGGCCAATTTGATTCAAAGTTCACAGGAATGTTGCCTGGGTTACTCCCTACCAAATAAGCTGAAATCACTCTGCTGTTGAACAAGATGGCCACCAGAGCTAAAAATAGAATGTACTCGAGACAGTGACACACAGGTGAGCAAACCAGGGCCCTCTTGGCTCTCTTGTTTCCTTCATTATAGCATAAAAACCAGTGCCACATGCTATTAACAACCATGCATTAACTAGCAAAAACCAATGTATTAACAAGGCAATAATTATTCACGTGTTGTTAATGACCTGTGACGTTGCTTGAATTATGCTCTTACCGGGCCCACCGAGCTAGGAAAAAATGACGCCAATTTGATTATAGGCCTACGGAAAGGCGGTGGGGCGGGGTGCAATTTCGCACTAGGTACGAGTAATTTCGCACCAGCTACGAGTTCCCGGCACGGTTTACTGAATATTTACGGCAAAACAAGACCGAGTAAACAGACGTACATGTAATAACGTCCTGTTGAAGCTTGTTTTCCTGGTGAAGGATTGTCTATGGACGTGTCACCACTAAACAGTTCTCATTCTTCGCTCCGGTAAATCGGAGAGGACCAAACAAGTACCCAGTAATGCCAATGGTAGGTATCTCAAGAAGCACAAACATGTGCAAAGATGCAAGCACACATACATTTTAGATGTAGCAATATTCACAATAGAATGAAACAGCAGAATTTCTTTTCCCTGTGACAAGTTATTTTTAGTTATGTCAGTAGAGCCGAGCCAAGGTCATCTGGTTGATTGAGCGTAGGCATAACAGGACTTGACCTGTTTCATTCAAACCTAATATTCCTGTCAATAATGCAAACCTTGTACTCAGAGTACTCTGCAACCCCTGAATTTGGTCTACAGCTAACTCTCATTGCTGCAGCATCTGATCTATGTCTACACTGTTTTTCTTGCACACCAGACAAGGAAGTCCATGATTTTACCCTGGGATAGAAATTTATGTTCTGACCCTGGTATTCCAACCCAGGCAACTAACATAAGTATTCAAATGCGGAACTACTTTCGCACTACTTTGATTTTGTTAACAATATACATGTGCGCGCTGTCAAAACTGACGGGCAAAAAAAAAAAAAAAAAAAAAAAAAAGTCAATCAAAATGGTAATTATTTGACTCATTTATTGTAAAAGGACACTGAATACAGGACTTTTGTGTGAAATCTTAAAAAGAAAAAAAAAAGAAATACTGTCTGTAGTTCTGCTATTTGCTGCAAAATAAAAAGGAAATGTTTGGGAGCTGTTGTGCAAGAAAAAGAATCCAATATGGGGTTCTGCTGTAGATCGCCGTTTCCAACCCTGGGGATGACCTTGCTGAGCGGAACCTCGGCGAAGCCTCGGTTCCGCTCAGCATGGTCATCCTCGGGATGGAAACGCCCATCTACAACCCAACCCCCATATCAGATTCTTATAGTCAAACCCAAAACAAACTAGTCTAGATTCTATAGGTAACCCTCTTTAGATAATGAAGCCTCCGTGATGTAGTGAATACGCTACTCGCCTCGTAAACCAGGGGTCGCAGGATCGATCCCAGGCTTCTCCAGACTTTCAGATGAGTCTTTAAATCTAGGCCCCGTCTCCGTTTGACCGTAGCTTTGGTGGGACGTAAAACTCAAACACTCACTCACTTTACACAACAATCCGAGCTCACAATGATAAGAATAGCAAAGCAGTAAACAAGCGTTATCTGGTTTTGGTTCAAACCAGTCACACATGGACACATCAGCAGTGTACAGCTACTGCAATGAGCACACTGCGAAACAATCAACCAGAAATTGTGTAAAGTACGAACCACAAAATTATTGTCATTTTGTTTAGGTCTCCTTTTTTTTTTTTTTTTTTTTCTTTGAGAAACATGTTGTGGTACTTTATAGTTTTTAGGATCACCCCAATGAGGCAATTCAATGGGTATACACAACATGTTTTAATGGAGAAATACAAAAACATATTCCAAAATCAGCCTCAGTACCTTATCTGGACATATCAGGGCAGCAGCTTGAGAAAAGGAACTTTGAGAATTCTGACAGAAGAGCAAGCATTCTTGCACACCAGACAAGCAAATCCGTGATTTTACCTTGGGATAGAAATTTATGTTCTGACCCTGGTGTTCCGACCCCAAATCGAATATAATCGCGCGTTTGATAAATGCACTGGTTGATTACAACCTCATGCGCGGCGTCGTCATGCGTGACGTCACTAAACATTCATGTCGTGTCATCACAAAATGGCGGACGTCGGTAACCGAAGTGACAGCAGCACTAAAAATCCGTGCTAAGAAATGGAAAGTATGCAAGAAAAAGAATCCAATATGGGTGTGAGGGGTGGATAGAAAAATCCGTCCCTCGGGATCACTGTCCGGCATCACTCGGCAAGCCTCGTGATGCCGGACAGTGACCCTTGGGACGGATTTTTCAATCCACCCCTCACACCCATATAAGATTCTTATATACCGTCCTATCATCTTTAGGGGACTATGGCTCTTTGTGAAAGTCACTGACAAAAATGAGAGTAGAACAATAATAGTATCAATTTTTTTTGGAATAGGTATCCATATCAACTGAAAAGTAGCCATTTTGGCGAAATGAAAGTGCACCATGTCACATGGGTGTGTTATCGTAATGAGAATTATACCGGTGCAGTACTAAATTATTTTTAAATTAACCCTTATCTTACTGAATATTTAGTTTAGCCACACCCATGTTTGACTTAGAACCAACCAGATTACTTGATGTAATTTATTCTTACAAAGCCATAAACTTAATGTCAAACAGTGTAGATCCTGATAGGATGGCTTCTTCAGGATCCATCTGATCTCGATCTACACTGTTTCCAAAGATAAGGGTTGTCGTGAACAGCATGATACGATTTAATAAATAAACAGATCTTTTACCCAACAATGGAAAGGGGGTCTTTCAAGGTATAGGAAATTTGCATTGGTTTCTGCCCACGCTTGGATTTTGATGAAATTATGCACAATAATTGCCTTGGGTATAACCATTATAATTACGATGCATTCACTTTTAAATTTTATTTCCGTAGTAAATTTATTACATATTTCATGAAGTCTCTATCACAACAGAGAGTACTCTCATATAAACTTGTCTACAGTATTCAGAGTTTCATATATCTAATGCTGCTATGTTTTATGAAATAAAGCCATAATTGGTGCGTTAGTTGATACTATGAATGACCTCATATGTCTAGTAATAGTGGCTGGGCATTCAGTTTCCTTTGATGGTGCCCCCATATTTCAGCTCCTATTTTTGTATTCATTAAAATTTTATATGCATTTTTACCTTGTTCCAATTTTTGTCAAGACACCATTTTAGCATAAAAACTATCCACATATCTTAGGAACATGTTGACGAATTTTGATGGAAATTGAGGACCGGTAACATTGTGTTTTAACAGACTGAATACTGATAGTCCTGATTCAGCAAAATGTGAAATTATATTATTACCATGTTTTGGTCATGTTGTTTAATAATACTTTACTATTGCTTTCAATTTGGATGGCTATAGTATAGTATGGTTTGTGTAAGTAGTTCATAGCATAAATTATAAGCATTATTTTAAAACATCCATTTCAGTAAATTTGCCCCCTAACGTCATCAAACGCACCCATGTAATCATGTGCACAGTTTTCTTTCTGTCTTTCTTGTCTAATTTGGTAATGGTGCTAAGGTGATGTTTAGATTTAACATTCAAATCAACAACATACCAGTCACTTTAGATGGTGCTTCAGATTTTGTGAGATTTGTTATCCAACTGGAGATAAATGACTCTCAAGTCAAACTGTTGTTTTTTTATTTAATCCTAACTGTCCATTTAAAAAGAAAGTTTTACTCTAGCGAAAATCAATAACACTTGAGATTACTTTTCCTGGACATTAAGTTTTCAGAATTTGTATCTGCATAGGCACTAGCCAATCTATCTTTTTTGTATAGCCCCTATGAACGAAATCAAATGGCTTCCTGAAGCTGTATTCCAAAGCCATTTGAATTTGCTTTTAGAATTCAAATGGTCGTACATTTGTCAGTGTTCCAAAACTTATGTGATCATGATTGTGTTGTCTATATATTTGTATAGGTCTTTCACTTCATTTACCGATCTCAGCAGTTGTTGCAGTAATTACAAAGCACATTATGTAAGATATCAAGACGCATTTAAACTGTTGATAATAATTATTCAATCTGTGAGTAGTTATCGCATTACTCATAGGATTTTAAATTATTTTCAGTAAATACATTGTGATGTTTTTTTTCTGTCCAAACACTGCAATGCTCTTTCTAAGCTGAGAGATACATTGCACAGAAATGTACTGGTAATTATTAATGAACAAAAAGCAAGCAAGAACAGTGCTTAAAAATAGTGAACTTGCATTCAGCAGAAACATTCAAGAAGTGGTTGAAAGTTTTACAACCAGAAACAAATACTAAAAGCTCGCTTCCGATAAATTAACCACTATATTGACAAAGTAAATAGAAAAAATAAGACACTAAAGAAACGCCAACAATTACAATACCAATGCAGAAAAGAGATATTTATGCATGTGTACTATAAGGAAGGAAACTGTTTCTCTCCCCGTCTTATAGCAAAATTTCTCTAGGTCATGGGACAGCTTTGTTTACACCAAATAATATGCGCCCAATCCATCAATGATATCTTTTGCAACAGAAACTCAATATCAGTGACATTTCGATTTTTGGAAATACTAACCAATAATTACTGTAACTTTTTGTTAGGATAATAATCCAGCGTTCATAAAGACAGAGTATATCTAAGGCTTAATTTGGACATGGATTTATCAACAGAACTATTTTTACCAGTAACAACAAACCTCTGACCATTGCGTCCTTGTATACCAGCTTGGTATGGAAATGAAAATAATGGATCTCCTTGCCTTACACTCTTTTGAGTAGCATGACTTATGCAAAGTCATTAAATAAAGTTGCACATGTTCACAATAATTTTGCTGCTAATAAAAAAGCAATATATGTTGTTAAGCCTAATTTGTTGATTAGAATACCTTTTGATTTAGTGTTTTACTATCTACTATTTTGGATAGGTCATAGTGTATAAATGAATGGAAAATATCAGAAATTCATGATATTTTAATAGTTTCTAAGCTAGATCAGCTCAATATGTATTCATTTTGATTTGTATAATCCTATTTTTATTACGTAAGTGTTACGAATTGCCTTTTTGTAAGGTTCTTGGACGATTTCAATAAAATAGTAAATTTTGCAGAAACGACTTACATCCGTTAAAGGTGTAAAACTACAGTGTTACCGGTTTTGGATTTTCATGAAATTTGGCATAGCTAAAGAAGATACATATGGCAAGTTTTCCTAGCAAAATGAAATCTTGACAAATACTAGAACATATTTATTTTAGGGATTGAATTTTGATAATTTTTAAAAATTTTAATTAAAAAATGAGATTTTTAATAATTATTTTATCAGAAAATGTAAACTTTAATTAATTCAAAGGGTTTTTTAGTATCAAAGGAATGCCTATGGAGTTCTGCATTCAATCCAGTTCACTGATCTTGAAACTAAATAAAACATAAGATCTAAGACGCACTTATTTAGAGACAGATACCAGCTAACGGAAGGAGTCAGTTGGAGTGGCCTCCTGAGTCCTACTTTGATTTATATGATTTATTAAATACATTTTTATAGGTTGTATATGCTGAGTTATTAATATACAAAGTTTAAAGAAAAAACATGCATGGGCACAAATGAAAGACCCCCTTTCAAGTGAGCTCGCAATGAGTTTGAAATTCATTGTCACCTCACACTGGATGAAAGAAGCTTCCATGTTGGATACCTGCCTGGGTCGAGGAGATTGATCATGAAATCTTTTCTACGGTCATGCTCTCCCTTCCGCTGATTCAAGAAGGACAGTTTTCAGTTTCTGGCGAAAGAATGTTGATATGCGTAAGAATTTATTTTTCTGATTCCCACTTTCACCCCACTGGATGACCTTAATAGTGCTATTAATATCTTGTTTATTGTTCTTAATGAAGTTTCTAGAAAAAAATGAGTCAAAGATTAATTTTATTTTGTAAACAACTTGTTTACAAGGAAAAGTACTTTGGAATCTTCCAGAAAGTTCGGGGTTGCATATTTTTTCAGCAAATTACCTAATCTTATTCCACTGCCCTCTGGAACGCTCTAGAGAAATATTAGGGTCTATAAAAGAGCTTGATTTTTCTCTTTGAGGGAGACTTTGGAGTTTGAAGTTTGGGTTTATAAGAAAAGTTATTTCTGAATTCTGTGTTGGATTGTTAAAGGATATTCTTTTTCATTTCGGACTGGAAATTCTGTGGGATCAAGGAAAATAGATTCATCCAAAGATATATCATAAGAGAGCTAAGCAAAATTTTCTTACTTCAACGGGTTAAAGATAGTTTATAAATAAATTTTGTTTTACTTTTCTTTCTGCTACGCCTCGCCCGTAACAGAAATTGGGGGCTCTTCCGGGATAAAAACATCTTGTGCATTTAAGAACTGACATTTCATTTGAAGGCAAGTAATTGTCATTTCTTATCAAATATAGACTTGGCAGTTGCTTCAAAAGATTGGTATTTCCCCATAGGCATATAGGGGATTGTCATTTAATGCGAAATAATACTTGTCATTTCATGTGAAATTCCTAGTTGGGCTTGTCTTTTAAAAAATGTCAAATTAACCTCAATCTGTATTACCATAAATACTTAATAAAAGAAACAAAAAGTAAATATGTCGTTTGATTTGAGAAGCTGTTTGGCTCGGCGTAACCAGGAGCTGTTTAATCTGGTCAAAAGGACAGCTTTGCTAGATATTGGGGTCACAGCTGTCAAAACAAGCATGAAAAAACATGAAATTGAAGAGGGTGGCGAGTAATTCATTTGTTATTATTTTTTTTTTTATTTGCTGATTTTTTGCAGCTTGAAGTCTCTGCATTCGTTAGCCGGTATAAAAATATAGGCACACCAAGCTTTTTTTTTCGAGCTTTTTTGACTTAAAGAGAGGTACTGTTTTCGAAATTATCGAATGTTTCAATAAGTACCCAAGTCATTGACTAAGTGCCGATAACAATTGTTTTAAACAATATTTCCCAGTTTTAATGAAACAAATACAACCGGGATAATGTCATGTTTGCGTACCTAGCTGTGAAAGACTTTCACAGGTTTTTGTCGAAACACCTATTTTACAAATAACCTTTTTCTGCCTTTTATGCTGTTTTGAGATGCAATTTTCGCTATATTTGACAAAAAATGCATTTTTCGTAATTAGATTTTTCTTATTTTAACATATATTGTGTAATAACATTAGATACACGAAAAAGGCGTGAGATTTGACCATGTCACCAGGCATCTGTGAGAAGTAATGCAGAAAAAGTTACCTTACCCCGCAATAAAAAAGGCTAAAAAAGCATTAAGATGTTGTTTAAATGTCAAGAACAAGGGTTATACATGTATCATTGCACATACTTTTGATTCCGCAATGTGATATGTATCAAAGTATTTCATTTTAATTGAAATACAATTTCATTTATAAGTTTTATGGTGTGGAAAATTGATTTTTTGGCACAAAATGCTTGTTATGATATTGCCATATTGTCGATTTGTTCATGTTTAAAAGATATGAAGCCATTAACCTTGTCGCAGACGTTCAAACAATGTCAGATATATGTTATTAATATACCATGGAAAAATTATTGTACATTGTTATTTTTCTTCTTTTTTTTTGCCAATTCATTACACCACCCCCTAATGAAATGGGTTGAAATGGATAAAAAAGTACAATATGCTCATGCAAAATAATATACAAATTTCCTTTTTCACGTTTAAGTTCCTGCCAACGTTATAGGGAAAGTAGAAAAACTACTAGTTAATTCTTCTCTATAATATTTACATTTTTTTTTCATGCCATATTGACCGGAAACGCTATTTAATTATCTATTGCCTGTTTATGCAAACTGTGAAAGGGAGGTGCGATAAGTTATCCATTTACTTTCCGATGAAGGCAATGATC
This sequence comes from Lucinisca nassula, assembly GCA_963580285.1. Classification (NCBI taxonomy): domain Eukaryota; kingdom Metazoa; phylum Mollusca; class Bivalvia; order Lucinida; family Lucinidae; genus Lucinisca; species Lucinisca nassula. The sequence continues at coordinate 106,529,212 of OY757019.1, forward strand.
AGGAATCGATATAATTACCCAACACCTCCGATCAGACACACCAAAGGAACCACGAACATGAAATAACTAGACCGTAATGGAAACATCACTAGCGGAAAGCCAAAATGACGGTTACATTCCCACATAGTGGCTTTGGTGGACCTTGATAAGGCATTTGGTTGAGTGTCTCGGAAAGTCATTTAGGAGGCACAGAGAAAATTTGAAGTGGAGGAGTGGAATGTTCGACTGGTCCATTGGATGTCTGCTGCTAATGCGCGGAGACGTGTCCTTGTTTGTGTCGGTTACATTGAAGAATTCGAAATGAATGTCGGCGTTCCTCAAGACGCTTTTCTCAGTCAAATACATTCCATTATTGTGCTTTACGTCTTGTCATGCGAGTTCCGCTCTGGAGGCCTTTGTAATCATAGTTGAATCACTCAAAGAAAGTATCTGGGTGCTCTTAATTTTGTTCAATTCTTTTCAGCTCTACATGGAAACATCATGCAGCACAATCTTTTTCTTCAATCCCAGATCGGCTGGGGCGGCTATTATGTACTGTACAGACTAACAATGAGAAGTATTTGGGACGACGAAGCACACTGATGCAATTCTTTCTCCTCGATTCCACAGTTCGAGCCTCGATTTTGATTTCTCTCTCTCTCTTTCTCTCTCTTTCTCTCTCTCTCTCTCTCTCTCTCTCTCTGTTGAGTCTAAGATCCTAAATGTGGGTGGCTATTTGTTCACTGAGGTGGATTAACAGAAATTGAAACTGAGACTGCGACTGATTATTAACAAGAGTAATGTGCGCTGCCAGGCATTACAGTTGTGTCTGCTCTTTTAGTTCATACCAATAATTAAGTGGATAAATATGGCAGTGTTTTTTTATCTATCTATCTACTAATACTGCGTTAGCCCCCGCCCATCGGGGCTTTAAGAAATAGATGGGTTGCATGATGCTTCAACGCAGAGCTGAAGCGGCTAAACGGCTTAGAGGATCTTAGCCTGCCCAGCAATGCACGTCGGACCGTCCATGCTTATAAACCCTATTGGGCGACAGGGCTTGAGATGTCATTTCATCTCAATGTCGGGTAAAAGTTCCACAGAATTGGAAGCAACGTCTCCAAAATAACCTTTACAGTGTTGACGGGGACGTTAAATTTCAAATCAAACAAAACTGATACTACGTAGGTCACATTTGACCATTACCGCAGGTGTACATTGCATACACTCCAGGTTTTGCAGGATGAATACCAACACAGGAATCATGTAAGGATCTTTAACCAGCACAGGGGATGGTATATCCCTGCACAGGGGGCCTCCATTTAACGTCCAGATCCGAAGGACGACTTTATGACATTCCTCCGTGCAAATGATGCCACTGTCCCAGACCGTGTTCGGACACAGAAATTTTATCGCCGCTGCCGGGGATCGAACCCGGGACCTCTGGCATCAACGGCAAGTGCACTAACCACTGAGCTATCACGCTCCTTATTGTTTTTTTTCCCAATTATACGACGTCACGCAAACTGAAGTAAAAGCCACTATTGAGTCATTGTTTTGTTTGTATTGACAAAGTATGGCCATGGAATATGTACAGTGGCAGACTCTTCAAGGCTTATTTTTGACACCAATGAAAAAATGAAGTAAACGTCTTGTGGCGTTAAAGAGAGTTCAGATTTGCCGTGGACAGCTGATGGGCTGCAATTGGAGGAAACAAATCAGTAGCTGGAAAATACAGGGTCAGTCTGTTTATCACTTAATTTTCATGTGCTTACAGCCATGCGAACTAGACTGGAAAGTAGTCTTATGAATTCGCACAATATTTTACAAAAAAAAAAAAAAAAAAAAATAAAAAAAAAATACACTGTAATGTTTATTAAATGTTACAAAAACCTCAGAAAACACTTTAAAAACAAAATACAAACTAAACTGATTTTGAGGTAAAAATTCGAACTTGATTACGGCAGAGTCAGTTATGCGCAACCCACCTTTAGACTATTTGGGTACAGTTTTTGGTTGATGAAGAACTTTTTGATCCATCTGCTTTGTCTCTCATTATGGTTTCATATACTGAATTACAAATGAGACAAATTGAAATAGGAAGTTGAATTGAATTAGAAATGTTAAGATTAGAAATGGAAGAAAGAGATAAGGAAAGAGAAAAGAGAAATAGACAAATGCAGATGGAAAAAATAGAAATGGAGGAACGCCTTCAGAACGAAAAGAAAAAGAAAAAGGAAAACGGCTCGAGTTGGAAACGGAAAATAAAAATGATAAACAGTATTGAAGAAAAAAGAAAGAGAAAAGCAATTTCAATTAAGGCTGAAGGCATTGAACTCCAGGGCCAAGATAGGGTGAAACCTGGCCTTGTTTTTGACTCTGCTAGTTACTTGTATGCCACAAAGCACATCAGATTAGTTCCGCCATTTCAGGAAAAAGAAGTGGATAAGTATTTTTTCCATTTTGAAAAAGTTGCAGAAAATTTAAAATGGCCAAAAGAGCATTGGACCTTACTTTTGCAAAGCGCTAACTGTCGAGCAAAGCTCAGACTATGATTTGGTTAAGCTGCTTATTCTTAAGGCATATGAGTTGGTCCCTGAGGCTTATAGGCAGAAATTTATGAATTGTAAAAAAAAAAGAAATTTCCCAGACCCGTGTAGAATTTGCCCGAACTAAAAGACAGTTATTTGATAGGCGGTGTTCTTCTAAAGAAGTAGGCTCTGATCATAAAAAACATTGACAGCTTGTCCTTGTTGAAGAGTTCAAACGGCTCACTGATTCAGATATTAAGTCATTTCTTGATGAGAGACATGTTAAAACTTTGGAGGAAGCTTCTCCTTTGGCCGATGATTTTGCTTTGACTCATAAAGTCTCATTTGTGAACAGGCCTTATCCTAGAAAACCTTATAATCCACAGAAAGGTCCAAGATTCTATCCTAGTAATCCATCTGGCATTTATAGCCATACATCTAGTACTATGTCCAAACCTTCGGGTGAAAATAGAAGCCAGAATTCTTCCGAACCTTCTGGTGAAAACGAAGATCAGAATCCCTGATCTCAGTCTCAAGTAGTTTGTAACTATTACAAAGATACAGGTCATTTGATCTCTGAATGTTTAAAATTAGAGAGAAGAAAAGAAAGCGAAAGACAAGAGGAACATAAGCCTACAGGCTTGACTTCTATAAGGTTGTGTAAGGGAGGAAACTTATTCTGATACCAAATTATCTGAGACTGATTCAATTATGGAGATTTATGAACCATTCTTATCAGATGGTTTTGTATCACTAAATGGTGACAGTTATGCCCGTCCTACCCCAATTAAAATCTTACGAGATACTGGAGCTTCTCAATCTCTTATTCTAGCAGATACTCTGCCTTTTTCTGAGAAGACTTCTTTGGGCCAAAGTGTCCTTCTTTAAGGTGTGGAAAGGTGATTCCGCTTCATAACATTTACTTGTAATCAGACTTGGTTCTTCTGTCGCGGTTTATTTTTGTTATGGTTTGTCTTTTGGCGTTTGTGTCGCTGACATTATTTTATTTTGGATAGCCTGTTGGCCATTTTGTGGGAAAGTAACTGTCCTTTTGGCTTTCCGCTAATGATGTTTCTATTAGGTCTGTTGTTTCATGTTTGTGTTTCTTTCCCTTTGGTGTCTCTGATGGGAGCTGTGGATTGATTGTATCGATTCCTGATCATTTCCTCCACTTTTTTTTTGGTATCCGGTTCAGTGGCTGTTGGTATTAGACCTTCTTTACATTTTAAGGTGTTCAGTTATTGCTAGGCAATAACTTAGATGGAGATAAGGTTGCGGTAAACACAATTTTGACTACTAATGCTTGCATAGATCAATCGCCTGATCCCATTGAGCAGGAAATTCCTGATCTTTATCCATCATGTGCAGTCACGAGGGCTATGGCACGTAAGGCCAAGAAAACTGATGGGATTCGGGATTTTGATTTTACTGATACCTTTTAGGGTAAGTCTTTTAATGACGAGAAAAAAAGGTATATGTCTTCAAGCCTGTCTGATAAGCAGGCATATTTTCATGAGAATAACTCATCTTTCGCTCGGGCCATGGCAAAATGTCCGGGTCTCAACTATCTATAGAACAGCACAAGGATCCTGAAATTTCGCCTTTGTTTGAAAGGGCTTTAGATGAGCAGGAAGTATCTTTTTGTTATTATGTCAAAAAATGACAATCTTATGAGAAAATAGCGTCCACCAGACGTCTCAGCAGAAGACGATTGGACTGTCAACCACGAGATAGTGGTTCCACGGGTTTACCGTCCCGAAATATTAAACTTCGCTCATGAAACTCCCATGTCAGGGCATTAATGGGTAAATACAATCACAAGATTCTTAATCAGTTTTATTGACCTGGGTTAAAATCAGATGTTTCTCAGCATTGTAGGTTCTGCCATACATGCCAAATGGTAGGAAAACCCAATCAGACTATACCTAAGGCTCATTAGCAGCATATAACTGCTTTTAATGAACCGTTCAGTCGAAACATTATAGACTGTGTGGGTCCCTTGCCCAGAACTAAGTCTGGCTGTGAATATCGTTGACTATTATGTGTGCTTCCACACGTTTTCCTGAAGCCATTCCACTAAGAAATATCAAAACTAAGACAATCGTCAAGGCCTTAGTGAAGTTTTTCACATTTGTTGGGCTTCCCAAATCTGTTCAATCAGACCAAGGTTCAAATTTTATGTCTGGAATTTTTCAACAAGTCATGCATGAACTAGGCATTGTACAGTATAAGTCATCAGCCTATCATCCTGAAAGTCAAGGTGCCCTTGAGAGATTCCATCAAACAATGAAAAACATGATAAGATCTAATTGCTTTGACACAGAGAAGGATTGAGATGAAGGCATCCATTTGCTTTTATTTAAGAAATAGATATGCTCTAGCTGTGATTTGTTGAGTAATAAATCACAGTTTGGAGGTCAGTTGTAAAGTAGACAAATCACGAGCGCGTAGCGCGCGTGATTTGTCTACTTACAACTGACCGACAAACTGTGATTTATTACTCAATAAATCACAGACTAGAGCTGACCTATTTCGATTCTAACACGCTGAAAATCGGCAATAATGTTGTTGTTTCCTTCAAAATCTCACAACTTTTCGCCATTGTTAGAAGAAATCCCGCTAAAGTTAACGACTGAAACACATGCATTTACATCCTTTTCTAACGTTTTCGATGCGAGAAAATGACGCTACACCGTCCAACGTCAAGGAAATCGACTAGTGACGTCATATCTTTCCAGTTTTTAATGACGTCATTCGTCACGCTCCTCCTTGCCGTGATTTGTTGTAGAATAAAACACAGTTGTTTTCCATTGCCTATATAGGCGCGCTGTGTTAGAATTGCTGTTAGAGAATATGTGCAAGAGACCTTGAATTAGTATCTGGCCATACTGTTCGTGGTCCTTTGAAACTTCTGAAAGAGAAATTTTCCCCTAATAATGACACCTCCTTAAACTTATTTCAGTATTATCAAAAGATCGGGCAGAAATCTGTTTGGGTCTTTAAACAAATTCTAATGAAGTTTTTAATAAATTGAAATCCAGGCGTTTTCGTGCTTCAAGCCTGTCTACTAATGATTGTTCCAGCCTTTACACTACTCTTCCTCATAATATTATAAAAGAAAAACTGAATGATTTAATTGAATGAACATTTCATAGGGAAGACTCTGTCTATCTTGCATGTAATGTAAGAAATGCTTTTTTTCACTTCTGAAGGGCATAAAAGTATACTTTATGGACCTGTCAGAAAGTGTGTGAAGCTCTCACCTTTCTACTTGACAATATTTACATAAGATTTGATACTAAGTTATTAAAACAAGTTGTGGGTATTCCGATTTGTACTTATTGCGCACCAGTTGTGGCTGATCTGTTTTTGTGTTGTTATGAGAGAGACTTCATGATATCCCTTTCTGCTGAAAACCAGTCTGAAATCAATGAAGCTTTTAGCTCCACTTCTAGATATTTGGATGATTTATTAAATATTGATAATACTTATTTCGAAGGTTTGCTACATTGAATTAGATCGCTGTAATTCTCAGTAAGCCTTTACACTAGAACCGTCATAGAATCTTAGGCCTGACCCGCCGGCGTGTAATTAAAGAGGGAAGTACCCATCCTAAGATCCTAAGTGTGGGTGGCTATTTGTTCACTGAGGTGGGTTAACAGAAATAGAAACTGAGACTGCTTCCCACGCTATACTGGTTACCAAAACTTCATAAAAGGCCTTACAAAGCACGGTTTATTGCAAATTCTAGCTCTTGCACTACCACTGAACTTTCTAAATTATTAACGTCCTGTCTTACTGCTATTAAAACGCATGTGATTAAATATTGTGATAAAGTCTTTGAAAGATCAGGAAGAAATCTGTTTTGGTCTATACAAAATTCGAATGAGGTTTTAAATAAATTGAAATCCAGACATGTTCGTGCTTCAAGCCTGTCTACTTACGATTTTTCCACTCTTTACACCACACTTCCTCATAATCTTATAAAAGAAAAGCTTAATGATTTAATTGAATGGGCTTTTCACAGAGAAGATTCTCTCTATCTTGCATGTAATGTCAGAAATGCATTTTTCTCTTCTAAAGAGCATAAGAATTATACACTTTGGTCAGGTCAGAAAGTGTGCGATGCCCTCACCTTTCTACTTGACAATATTTATATTAGATTCGGTACTAAGTTATTTAGACGAATTGTGGGTATTCCGATGGGTACGAATTGCGCACCTCTTGTGGCTGATCTGTTCTTGTATTGTTATGAAAGAGACCATAGTGCAGTTTATATTTTACTTTTGGTCCTTTGAGATCAGCGTGAATATTCTGAGAAATCGGAAATAAATTATTGGTTTAGACTCATATTCTAGACAGGTTTTTAATTATTTGGACCCCATTTTGATTTATATCAGTCTTTGAATCGACTGCTTGTTCGAAATTCGCGAATTTGCAGTATGTTTCCTCTGGCTTTCTTTGCCGGATCATTACAGGGTCACTGATGAGGCTTTATTAGCCGAAACTACGTAGTATGACCCATATTCTTTCTTATGAATGTTTTCATTGCTCTTAAAGGAACTCATTTTTGATTTTTATTTTCCTGTTGTCGCTTTCCATTGATAACCAATCTGAAATTATTGAAGCTTTTAGCTCCACTTCTAGATATTTACATGATTTATTTAATATTGATAATACCTATTTTGATGGTTTGATCAGTCAGATTTACCCCCAGAACTTCAGTTAAATAAAGTAAAATCTTCTGATACCGAGGCCCCGTTTTTGGATTTACATCTATCTATTGTAGATGGGTTTGTTTCGTGCAAAATTTATGATAAACGCGATGACTTTGATTTTGAGATTGTAAATTTTCCTTTTTTGGATGGTGATGTTCCTCGTGCGCCATCCTATGGCGTTTATATTTCGCAATTAATTCGATTTGCTAGAGTGTGTAGTCATATAACTAACTTCAACACTCGTAATAAATTTTTAACGGCTAAACTTCTTAATCAGGGTTATCGGTACGATAAACTACGCAAAGCCTTTTCAAAATTTTATAGACGCCATTCTGATTTAATTTCAAAATTCAATATTGGACTTAAATCGCTTCTGCAACAAGGTCTATCGGAGCCCGAATTTTATAGTGACTTAGTATATAAATTCAGAAAAATATATAACCGCAATGACTTCAGCACCCAATTTCGTAAAATCATTCTTCGATATAAAAAGATTGGGTACAACATGGATGTTATACGTCAGACTGCATGCATGGTAGTTAACCCAATCACGGTTGGCAACTTTGCTTCCCTCTTTAATTGCACGCCGGTGGGTCAGGCCTCAGATTCTATGACGGTTCCAACGTAAAGGCTTATTGAGAATTAGAGAGATCTAATTCAAGGTAATGTTGGTTGGTGCCTGATGCTCTGTCCCTTGTCGGGCCCTTCGGAGTCTAACTGTTGGTTTTCTTTTGCTCCAGCATTTCAGTGGTTTCTTGCTGTTGAGTCCTCACCGTTGTCTCACCTCTGCGGTGCTTTGATTATTTGTGTTCACGGAGATGTTGCACTGATGAGTTAGGATGCCTTCATGCGGACTGAACAAATTATTTGTCTAAATCGCGACGGAAGTAAGGGCGAGGATTGTGGCCACGTAAAATCGATTTAAGCACCCCCCCTCCCTAAGTGGAAATCTTTCCACTGACCGTTCAAAGGCGGTTCTTCTGTGGCGGTTTATTTATGTTGTTGTTTGTTACTTACTGTTTGTATCACTTGTGTCTTTTTATTTTGGATGGCCATATGGCCATTTTGTGGGAAAGTAACTGTCCTTATGGTCTTCCTTTGTTTAGGTGTCCATTATGGTCTGGTCGCTTAATGTTTGTGTTTTTGATGGGTGGAGTAAGTTAATTGTATCGATTCCTGATCTTTGTTTTACTTCTACTTTGATCAGTCAGATTTACCCCCACCCCCAGAACTTCAGTTAAATAAAGCAAATTTTGCTGACACCGAGGCCCCGTTTTTGGATTTACATCTATCTATTGTAGATGGGTTGTTTTTTTTTTGCAAAATTTATGATAAATGTGACGATTTTGATTTTGACATGGTAAATTTTCTTTTTTGGATGGCGATGTTCCTCGTGCGCCATCCTATGGCGTTTATATTTCGCAATTAATCCGATTTGCCAGAGTATGTGGTCATGTTACTGACTTCAACACTCGTAATAAATTGTTAACAGCTAAACTTCTTCATCGGGGTTATCGGTACCATAATCTAAGCCTTTTCAAAATTTTATAGATGTCATTCCGATTTTATTTCAAAATTTCAATATTGGACTTGAATCTCTTCAGCGACAAGGTCTATCGAACCCGAATTTTATGGAGACTTAGTTTATAAACTCAGAAAAATATATAACCGCAATGACTTCAGCACCAAATTTCGTAAAATTATTCTTCGATATAAAAAGATTGGGTACAACATAAATGTTATACGACAGACTGCATGCATTGTAGTTAATCCAATCACGGTTGATAACTTTGCTTCTCTCTTTAATTGCACGCCGGCGGATCAGGATTAAGATTTTATGACGATTCCAGTGTAAAGGCTTCCTGAGAATTACAGCGATCTAATTCAATGTAACGTTGGTTGGTGTCTGATACTCTGTCTCTGGGTGGGCCCATCGGAGGCTAACTGTTGGTTTTCTTTTGGTCCAGCATTTCAGTGGTTTCTTGCTGTCGAATCGTCACCGTTGTTTCATCTCTGTGGTTGTTTGATTTTAGTGTTCACGGAGATGTTGCACTGATGAGTTAGGAGGCCTTTATGTGGACTGAACAAATGATTTGTCTAAGTCGCGACGGACGTAAGGGCGAGGATTGTGGCCACGTAAAATCGATTTAAGCCCCCAGTGGAATTCTTTTCCGCTAGCAGTTCAAAGGCGGTTCTTCTGTCGCCGTGTATTTTTGTTATGGTATGTTTTTCTGTGTTTAAGTCGTTTATATTATTTTATTTTTGATAACCGCTTGACCATTTTGTGGGATAGTACATTTAACTGTCCTTTCGGCTTTCCGCTCTTGATGTTTCCATTAGGGTCTCTTGTTTCATGTTTGTGGTTCTTTCCCTTTGGTGTCTCTGATCGGAGCTGTGGGTTAATTGTATCGATTCCTGATCATTGCCTCCACCTCTATTTTTCAAAACTAGACTTTCTAAAGCTTGTGAGGCTGCTCGGACCAATCTTCAGTCAGCCCAAAGGAAAATGAAAGAGCTATATGACACAGGAACAAAAGAAAGGAATCAAACATCATCAAAACTTCAGAATTCTGACATTCTGAGGAATCTCAATCAGAAACCGCCAAATCAGCGGAATAAACTGAAACAGCTGATTTTTGAATATGACAAATAGAAGTAAAGACAATGATCAGGAATCGATACAATTAACCCACAGCTCCCATCAGAAACAGGGAAAGAAATACAAACATGAAGCAAAAGACCCCAACGGAAGCACCAACAGCGGAAAGCCAATAGGATAGTTACTTCCCCACAAAACGGCCAAAAGGCTATCGAACATGAAATAATATAAGCGACACAAACACCCAAAGACAAGCCATGATAAAAATAAACCGCGACAGAAGAACCGCCTTGGAACTGTCAGCGGAAACGAATTCCCCTGGGGGCTTAAATCGATTTTACGTGGCCACAATCCTCGCCCTTATTTCCGTCACGATGAAGATAAATAATTTGTTCAGTCCGCATGAAAGCCTCCTAAAAAGCTTCAGGGCAAGCAATGGCTCCAATATTTTTTTTTGATATCTTGCTTACAAGATCTCATTGCATTTTTTTTTGCAAATGGGCATAACTCGAGAAAGGGGCATAAACCTGATGAGAAAAAAAAAAAAAAAAACGCGAGTCAAGTATGTTTTCATAAGGAATCCATATATGAAATTTCAAAATCCTAGCTTGCATGGTTCAAAAGTTATTGCATGCAGTAAAAAGCGGGACGGACGGAAGGACGGACGAACAGGGCGAAACCAATATGCCCTAACAACTTCTTTGAAGTTGGGGGCACAATGACAAGACATCTACTAATCACCAGAAAACTATTCACCAACTTTCAAGGCTCTAGCTCCAATAGTTTTTGAGATACTTTGCTGACAATATTTTACCTAAAACTTTTCAAAAGGCAATGGCTCTTGACAGGGGCCTAATCAGAATGAGAAAAAATATGTGTCAGCTAATTTTCCACGAGGAATCCATTTATGCAATTTCAAAACCCTAAGGTGTAAATGGGTAGCAGTGGTGTAATAGGCACCGCCTCTCTCTCGCGTGCGTTAAAACATCCGGAATGAGTGTTCGAGAGCGATTAAATTAGCTTGCAGCTTCCATCGCAATCGAACCAAAATAAATTAGTATAAACTAAAACCCTAACATAAACGGCTCTATAGTTATTAGCATTGTGGCTAAAATCACTTTCGTTTTACTCTCAGTATAACAGTAATTTTAGTTAAGGTAATTGAAGATGAATGTATTGGGCTTGCAGCTTCCATCGCAATCGAACTAAACTAAATTAGTATAAACTAAAACCCTAACATAAACGGCTCTAAAGTTATTAGCATTGTGGCTAAAATCACTTTCGTTTTACTCTCAGTATAACAGTAATTTTAGTTAAGGTAATTGAAGATGAATGTATTGGGCTTCAGAAAATTGCAGGTGTCATTCCCGGACCACAGTCATAAAGGCGTATGACGTCAAATAATGATGACGTCCGAAAATGTAATGAAAACCATACATTTTTCACCATGTTCTGTTACTTATCCTATACTCTGACCAACTACGACAAAAAAGGTGTCAAAGAAATGATTAATCACATATTCTTAAGGAAGGTCGGTACGTTTTGCATAGGAAAACGGCAACCGGAAGTACGAATCCTGCAGCTATGGAGACCGCAGCAAACGCTTAGTGTTAATTAATTGCCTTTATTAATATGTAACCCTTACTTACGGTCTTTAATCCATTCAAATTTGTCCGTAATTTGCCGGAAGTATGAAAACTATACAGTATACATTTTCTTCTCGTTAATTAAGGAGGATATGAAGGACCACTAACTGCAATTATAATGGCAATACAGCACAATGGCTCAGATTGACACTATGCGTTTTGCAGTGAGATTTAATTTATGTGCTATGGATTGAAATGGAAGCGAAAACACTAGTTTTTTAAACATGGACATGCATTGAATACAATATAGCACACACAGAGGCCTGTTAGTGCCATACTATCTTCCGTTGCAACGATATATGACGAAATTTTCAGTTTATTAACGTATTGTAATGGTAACTACTAAAGTTTTCGATACTACCTTATCATGCTTACTAAATACAAAACCCTCTTCTTCAATTGATTGTGATACATAAAATGATGTGACTGTCCTTGGTCTTGCCGACCAGCATGCATATGCAGAGTTCACAGTTCGAACGATCACACTTAACAGTACAGGGTGACAGTCTTCAAGACCAGTCCGAGTCTAACTGTTAGTCTTCTTTTGCTCCAGCATTTCAGTGTTTTCTTGTTGTCGAGTCCTCACCGTTGTTTCATCTCTGTGGTTGTTTGATTTTTGTGTTCACGGAGATATTGCACTGATGAGTTAGGAGGCCTTCATTCGGACTGTACAAATTATTTGTCTAAATCGTGACGGAAATGAGGGCGAGGATTGAGGCCACGTAAAATCGATTTAAGCACCCCCTCCCCAATCGGAATTCGTTTCACTGACCGTTCCAAGGCGGTTCTTCTGTCGCGGTTTATTTTTGTTATGGTTTGCCTTTGAGGGTTTGTATCGCTTATAATATTTTGTTTTGGATAGCCAATTGGCCATTTTGTGGGAAACTAACTGTTCTTTTGGCTTTCCGCTATTGATGTTTCCATTAGAGTCTGTTGTTTCATGTTTGTGTTTCTTTCTCGTCGGTGTCTCTGATGGGAGCTGTGGGTTAATTGTATCGATTCCTGATCATTACCTTCTCTTCTATTTTACTCAAAGTGCAATGTATTATTTTATACAAACATTTACATGTACAAAGATATTTTCATCATCATCATCATCATCATCGGATTTTTATAAACGCGCAGGTACAGGGACGACATCTACATAAGTGGGTCACTTCCAGGTACCTGGCTTGCTGCACGAATGGCATATCTCACACATGTCTATCATAAGGATATATAGGTGAGAGCTTCCACTCACTGCGGCTGCTTTCAGGTTATCTTGGGCCTCCCAGGTCCACGTTTTCCATCCACCTGTATATCAAAGACTGTCTTGACTGCTCCGTTTGATCGTTCCACATGTCCATACCAGCGCAGCCTTCTCGCCTCAAGGATGAGGTCTAGGTCCTCAATGCCAGGCCACGCAAATTGCTCACTGCACCCAACGGTGACAGTGACTTGCGACTTGCTATAATTGCAGATCTGTCTGATCATTGCACTGTCATTGGAGGTTTGGTTTTGTCAATGGCCAAGTCTCGCTGGTATGGAGCATTGCGCTCCGCACACAAGAGCTGTACACGCGGCAACATGTCTTGAATGAGAGATGGCGGGGAAGACATAACTTATAACAGCTCCTTTAACTTCTTCCAGGCTGTTTTCGAAAGATTACACCCACCTTCTGCAGAGACAATGACTCCTAGATAGCAAAAAGATGCTACCACCTCCATTATGATACTACTAGAAATTCTTGTGACACAGAATGCACATGTGAAATATGAAAGCCACATCGATAACCAATCAAATGTTATGGCTAATGTTAAAAGTTTTTTAAAAGTAGGTCATACGTCAAGGGCAAGGTCACGAGGTCAAAAGCTATGGTACCACTGGAAAAGTCTTATGACAAGAAATGCACATGTGAAAAATAAAAGCCACACCAGTTACCATTCAAAAGTAATGCCCGATGTTAAAGTTTTTGCGGACAAACAAACAGACAGACAGACCAAAAACTATGTGCCCCCAAATTTTTAGTTCCAAAAGATTCGATGGCATAAAAAAAGTTTTCATAAGGCATTTCTACTGCTTATATATTATAGTTAATGTGAAATAGCAAAAAAATTGTTCACGTGCTATAAGTAAGTTTATGGCTTAATATGACGTCAGAAATATATTGACCAATAGCTCGCTTACGCCCGGGGTGCGGTTCTGACACCTGCAAGGATCATGTAAGGCGGATATACTTCTTTATGAAAATGTAAAACAAAAAATACTGTAATACCGAAAGTAAAATGAGGATGACAATTTTCCTAAGGGTCACCATTGTCATTGTCTAATGATGAAGTCATAGATATATTGACTATTAGCTCGCTTAGGCACTTGGTGCAGTTCTGACACCTGCCCGGACCATGTATGGTATGTATTGCTCTATAAGAAAGTGCAAAAAATTACTGCTCGTTTACCGAGAGTAAAACGAAAAGGAAATTTTTTCCTTCGGCCACCCATGTATATGCTATGCATCACAAATATTACAATGTATCTATAGCCAAAGTAACGAAGGGCCGTACACACAACGTGTTTTTTTTTAAAGGATGGGTCTCCCTAAGGGTTTTTTTTGGCCTCCTAACGATTTTGTTTATTTCTGGCTTATTGTTAGCATACATATGCCTAATTATTTGGAACATATGTGGTTTTGGTATTTAAGCAGTTTTTTTCTGAGTTACAGGCTATTTAAAGTGGGTGGGGTAACTCCACACAGTTTTGACATGTATTTTGTGTCTCATTTAAAGGCAGAAAAATAGTACCATACATGACACGTTATTATATAAAATGACAGGGGAAGGTCTAACTCTATGTTTTGTCACACGTTTATTCACCAAAATTCACTTTTTGGGTGAAAAATATGGTTTAAGGAACCTTTGGTCATTTTTGAGATTTTTTAACAGTAAAGTTTTTTTAGCTCACCGTCACGTAGTGACGAGGTGAGCTTTTGGGATCACTTTTTGTCCGTCGTCCGTCGTGCGTGCGTGCGTGCGTCCGTCCTTGCGTCCGTGCGTGCGTGCGTAAACAATTTCTTTAAACGACATCTCCTCCTAAACCACTGATCGGATTTTGACCAAACTTCACAGGAATGATCCTTAGGTGGTCCCCTTTCAAAGCTGTTCAAATGGTTCCGGTCCGTTGCACATCTAGGTCACAGGAGCCAAAAATAGATTTTTTTCACCAAAAACTTAAAAAATATTCTTCTCTGAAACCACAAGGCCCAGGTCTTTGATATTTCGTATGAAGCTTCATCTAGTGGACCCCTACCAAGATTGTTCAAATTATAGTGCTGGGACAAAAAATGCCCCCGCCACCGGGCCCTTTGGTTTTACATAGGCTTATATAGGGAAAATCTTTAAAAATCTTCTTCTCTGAAACCACAAGGCCCAGGTCTTTGATATTTGGTATGAAGCTTCATCTAGTGGACCCCTACCAAGATTGTTCAAATTATAATGCTGGGGCCAAAAATGCCCCCGCCCTGGGGCCCTTTGGTTTTACATAGGCTTATATAGGGAAAATCTTTAAAAATCTTCTTCTCTGAAACCACAAGGCCCAGGTCTTTGATATTTGGTATGAAGCTTCATCTAGTGGACCCCTACCAAGATTGTTCAAATTATAGTGCTGGGGCCAAAAATGCCCCCGCTCCGGGGCCCTTTGGTTTTACATTGGCTTATATAGGGAAGAGCTTTAAAAATCTTCTTCTCTGAAACCACAAGACCCAGGACTTTGATATTTGGTATGAAGTATCATCTAGTGGACCCCTACCAAGATTGTTCAAATTTTAGTGCTGGGACAAAAAATGCCCCCGCCACGGGGCCCTTTGGTTTTACATTGGCTTATATAGGGAAAATCTTTAAAAATCTTCTTCTCTGAAACCACAAGGCCCAGGTCTTTGATATTTGGTATGAAGCTTCATCTAGTGGACCCCTACCAAGATTGTTCAAATTATAGTGCTGGGGCCAAAAATGTCCCCGCCCCGGGGCCCTTTTGTTTTACATAGGCTTATATAGGGAAAATCTTTAAAAAATCTTCTTCTCTGAAACCACAAGGCCCAGGACTTTGATATTTGGTATGAAGCTTCATCTAGTGGACCCCTACCAAGATTGTTCAAATTATAGTGCTGGGACAAAAAATGCCCCCGCCACCGGGCCCTTTGGTTTTACATTGGCTTATATAGGGAAAATCTTTAAAAATCTTCTTATCTGAAACTACAAGGCCCAGGTCTTTGATATTTGGTATGAAGCTTCATCTAGTGGACCCCTACCAAGATTGTTCAAATTATAGTGCTGGGGCCAAAATGCCCCCGCCTCGGGGCCCTTTGGTTTTACATAGGCTTATATTGGGAAAATCTTTAAAAATTTTCTTCTCTGAAACCACAAGGCCCAGGACTTTGATATTTGGTATGAAGTTTCATCTAGTGGACCCCTACCAAGATTGTTCAAATTTTATTGCTGGGACAAAAAATGCCGCCGCCACGGGGCCCTTTGGTTTTACATTGGCTTATATAGGGGAAATCTTTAAAAATCTTCTTCTCTGAAACCACAAGGCCCAGGTCTTTGATATTTGGTATGAAGCTTCATCTAGTGGACCCCTACCAAGTGTTCAAATTATAGTGCTGGGGCCAAAAATGCCCCCGTCACCGGGCCCTTTGGTTTTACATAGGCTTATATAGGGAAAATCTTTAAAAATCTTCTTCTCTGAAACCACAAGGCCCAGGTCTTTGATATTTGGTATGAAGTTTCATCTAGTGGACCCCTACCAAGATTGTTCAAATTATAGTGCTGGGACAAAAAATGCCCCTGCCACTGGGCCCTTTGGTTTTACATTGGCTTATATAGGGAAAATCTTTAAAAATCTTCTACTCTGAAACCACAAAGCCCAGGTCTTTGATATTTGGTATGAAGCTTCATCTAGTGGACCCCTACCAAAATTGTTCAAATTAAAGTGCTGGGGCCAAAAATGCCCCCCCCCCCCCATCTAGTGGACCTTTGCCAAGATTGTTCAAATTATAGCCTTTGTTGATGTTTGGTATGAAGCTTCACCTTTAAGACCTCCCTCAATATTATGCACATTAAAGCCTCGGGGCCAATAATGGCGCTCTCTTGGGCCCACTTGTTACACTATGGATCAGGTGAGCGATCCAGGGCCATCATGGCCCTCTTGTTTTCTTATATCTTCGGTATACTAGATGTTATGAACTTTCATAACACTTAATTATAAAACGGCTATGAAACGAAATTCCCTTGTTTTCTTAATTGGCATATATTAAGCGCTCTGCCTTATAGGCATTTATTTATGTGTAAATGTATTACAAGTTCTAGTCATTGGTCAGATTCGGTCATGTAATATGGTCAGTTATTGGTCAGTTAAGTCATCTGATCTATCTCAAATTATTTGCATATGCGCGGCGGGAAATGCACCGCTCGCTTTGTCACTTTATCGACGTACCAAGTCGAAGTCAGATCGGCAGTTTAGCCGAGTAGAAAAAATTCAATTTGAGAATTTCGTGGTGATTTAAAATATGGAGTAGCTCTTGGACTAAATCATAAGAGGTTTGCTGACTAGCTTATTGAGTCGACATTTCTACCGAGTGGAAGATGTATTCGTGTTGAGGTCTGTGTCTTGTTTGACTTCTGTTTCTGAACATATTAGCGCCTTTTCCGATAAAATCAACTGTCAATATGCATTTTTTCGATACATCGATATATCTGTGCTAATCACGCTTTCTCATAGTAAATTTATTGGTGAATAACATTTCACTTGAGTGATTTACTGGGACAGTGTTTCACAATGCCGAATGGTAGTGTCTCGGAAAAAGGTGATAAAGGCGCGGGAAAAGGCGAGGATAAAGGTACAAAAGACAAAGCCCCAGAAAAAATTTCGAAAGACTATTCCTTGCCTAAGCCACCAGTTGATACCCGATACACACCCCGGGCCCACTCAACTAGTACCCCAAAGGGGGGTGCAGCTAAAGTTCCTGCGGATGCAGAGGCAGCCCTTGACAAGGAGATCGATGAGTTGGAGAAATCGATTCGAGACACTGAAGATCATCTTCTGGAGATCGAGCAGAAAAAACGTTTACAGGAGAAACAAGACGAAGTCAGCAAATTGAAGAAACAACTACAGAAAAAAGAAAAACAGTTGAAAAGGAGCATGGAAGAAGGTGAGAACGTTATAGATGATTCAGCTAAAAAGCTGGACACCGTTAAAATTTATAAATCAAGCAATAAACATAAAGATAAAACACATGAAACAACAGATAAAAAAGACATCACACATAAAGTAAAAAAACACGATTTCGATGTTAAAGAGCTCAGAAAAGATTCTAAACTCAAAAAGAATGCGCAGAAAAAGCTGGTAAACCCTTGGCCTTTTTTTCTGAGTCGGAGCTTGATTTTTCAGATTCTAGTACTTGTTCTTCGGAATCTTCTAGAACTTCTGATGTTAGTTCTTTAGAGAAAGACAAACCCATTAAAAAATCAAGTGGTAAATTCGAATTTTCCGATTCCGACAGCAGTGATTCAGAAAATGTCAAAACATCAAAATCAAGAAAGAAAAAACACAAAAATAAGTCGGGCATGACCAAAAAAGCTTCTGACAAAGTTAAACGTCCGCAGGTTTGGCCTCATACGGTTTTGCAGTACGAATTCGTTTCTGATAATGTTTCATTTACCAGTCTTACATTCCGGACTTATGTAGCAGGTGAGATTGAAATCTTGACCTCCAGAATTTCTAAGATTGAATATATGGGTCGAATGCGTTTGCTTAAGAAAATGGTGTATTATTCTAGTATATATGACTGGAAATACTTGCTTAAATTTTATGCGGCCTGGTTAAGGCGAATTGAAATGGGCATGAATTCCTGGGAAGATGATCCTGCTCAAATTGAGACTGCAATGCTTTCAGGTCATACACAGAAACGAAAGGAAGATAAGGGTTACATGTCAAAATCAGAGCAAGTTTGGTGGTGTCCAAATTATAATCAAGACAAATGTTCTTATAGCACGTCGCATCAAAAAACCATTTTAGGCCACCCCAGACTCGCAAAGCACATTTGTGCTACTTGTTGGCGTTCCGACAAAAAACAACTTGGACATCCCGAGTCATCCTCGGCTTGTCCTCATAAGTTGTGACAGATTTCAAAAGTTATAGCCCCCGTCCCTTCTACAGAAGCTGTTTCTTTATCTCTTAATTCTACAGAGTCAAAGCAGTTAAGTTCACATTCCACTGACGCTTTCAACGAAAGTCAATATTGCTACAGTGCCTTTGTAGTCGAAGCCAATTCTGTGTCATTATATCCGTCTTGTTACAAAGACGATCAGACGGATAAATATATCAAACCTCAATCATTTATCCATTTGCCCACGCAGTCTTGTTTACTATCATTTTATGATGAAAAAGACTATATTTACATGCATGACGAAATTGTTAAGTCAGGCAAATATAATTTTGAGGGGTGTAGGTATCCGCTGCAGACGCATCTTAATATTGATTATTTTCGTTTTATGCTGTCAGATTATCATGACAAACAATTATGTGAGCTACTTCAATTTGGTTTTCCCATTGGGTATTTTGGCAAGGCTCAAAAAGACAGCACGGTCTCTCCTCTAGTTGTAAATCACAAAGGGGCCAAAGATTTCCCTTTACAAATGGAAAATTATCTGAAAAAAGAGAAATCTCATGGAGCTATTTTGGGGCCATATAAGAAAAATCCATTTTATTGTAATATGGTTTTGTCTCCATTAAATTCGGTTCCCAAAAAAGAAACGGATGAGCGCCGTATTATACTTGACCTCAGTTTTCCAAAGGGATCCTCCATTAACGATAGCGTGTCAAAAGAATTTTATCTCGGAGAAAAAATTAACTTGACTTATCCTGGGGTTGATGATTTGGTACGTATCATTAAACAGAAGGGACCAGGGTGTTTACTTTTTAAACGTGACTTGGCCAGAGCATACAGGTTAATAGTTTTAGACCCTGGAGATGTTTCCTTAGTCGGTTTTAGTTTTAATGGAGAATTATACTTTGACAAAGTTCTCAGTATGGGGCTAAGGTCGGCGGCTTATGTAGCACAACGCTGTACGAACAGCATAAGTTACATTTGTGGTCTTCTGAACATTTTAGTTATCAACTATCTAGATGATTTTGCTGGTGCCGATACTGCAGAAACGGCTTGGAAATCTTTCATTGAGTTAGGCAGTGTCTTACGTTACTGTGGATTAGAAGAGTCCTTGCACAAGGCATGTAGTCCTTCAGTTGAAATGTGTTTCGTAGGTGTTCTTTTTAACACTGTAACCATGACTTTGAAAGTTACGCCTGAAAGATTGAAAGAAATTAAAATACTTGTTCAGGCTTGGTTATCGAAGGAACAAGCTACGTTAAGGGAATTGCAATCACTTTTAGGGAAGTTGAATTTTGTTGCACACTGCGTGAAACCAGCACGAATTTTCATTAGTAGATTGCTAAATTGGCTGAGGGAAATCCAAAACACTGAAGGCCCGCAATTAATTCCATGTGAAAAAAAATTGGATTTACGTTGGTGGTATTTTTACCTTCCGAAATTCAACGGAATCTATATGATGGATTTACAAGACTGGTCTGATCCGGATCAGATTTTGAGCTGTGATAGTTGCTTACAGGGAGCTGGAGCCTGGTTTATGGGGAAATACTTTCATCGTGTTTTTCCGGATTTTATTTTGAAACAAAAACTTCATATCAATGCACTAGAACTGCTTACGATTGTCGTAGCATTGAAATTATGGGGTAAATTTCTTTCTGGCAAGAAAATCGTCATAAATTGTGACAACTCTGCTTCATGCACCGTGCTGAATAAGGGACGTACTCGTGACACTTTTCAGCAATCTTGTTTAAGGGAGATATGCTTTTATGCAGCCATACATGAATTTCAAGTACGATCTGTTTGGATAAAAAGCACAGAAAATAGGATACCTGATTTATTGTCCCGTTGGGATTTAGACCCCGTTTACTCAGAACAGTTTTTCAATTTAATAGGGAATCAACGCATTCAGGAATACAACGTAGACGATTCAGTCTTTGCGTTTTCTCATGACTGGTGAAAACTGATGTAGGGGAAAGAATGAGCCACAATCCAATTCTATATGTGCGTGAAAGTTGTCTCCCTTATTACCTTTGTACTCGTACAACCGACAGTACGAGTGTTTTATTGATTTTTTAATCTATGATATGCTTCATTCTTTTTTATTTTTTTCCCTTTTTATGTTTCAGAAAGTGGTTATCAGGCTTTGCGTGTGGAGATGAGACAGACAATGAAATCTGCTTTTGCTGAAAGTACTTTTAAAAATTTACGCACGCAGTGGGAAACTTTCCTTATGTTTTGTGAATATTTTAAATTAAATGCATTGCCTGCTACGTCTGAAACCATATGTTTATATGCTCAATTCTTAAACAGATCTTTTCAATCGGTTCAGTCAATCAAGAATTATGTGTCGGCTGTCAAAACATTGCACAAAATTTTAGAACTTGAATTCCCTAAAAGTGACACAGTTCAATTAAATTTATTGTTAAGAGGTATGTCACGTATTAAACAGCACATAGTTAAGCAAGCTTTTCCAATAACACCTGAAATTTTATGCGAAATTTACCAATTTCTCAATTTCCGAGACAGTTTCGAAGTTGCATTTTGGAGCTTAATTTTGACCATGTTCTTTTCCATGTCAAGAAAATCGAACATGGTTCCGGTGTCAGCCAAAAAAATTGATAGTGACAAGCAGTTGACTAGGGGTGATATTGAAATTAATGATGCCTTTTTACTTGTACATTTTAAATGGTCTAAAACACGTCAGTTTGGACATTATAGGAAACTGCCACTCGCGGCCATCTCGGGCTCATGTTTATGTCCGGTCGCAGCTCACAAAAAATTGCTTCAAACAGTTAAAGCTACAATTGCTGATCCTGCGTTCTGTTATTACAGTAAAGGATCGAAATTAGTTTCAATAAGTTATGCTCAATTACAAAATAAATTGCGTGAGTTAATCGAATTAACTGGTAGAGATGGTTCGCTGTATTCGTCACATTCCCTGCGCAGAGGATCGTGTACACTAGCTTTCAAATCCTTAATTGAAAGGGAGTTAATTCAGTTTCACGGGGACTGGCTGTCAAATTGTTATTTGTCTTACTTGACATACGACTTTGATCAAAAATTGTCTGTTTCTCAAAGAATGGCTGATGAAATTTTAAATACATGTATGTAATCTTATTTTAGCTCGAAATCCTCTGACAGTGACGATATTGTCTGATAGTATTCCAAAGCATGTAACTGGTTTACACCATACAACTATGCAGGTGTTTCCTGGGGCTTCAATAGCAAGACTTCAGCACAAAATACAAACTAACAGGGCAAGTTTGCATTTCAAATATACAATTCTTTTCGTTGGAACCAACGATTTAGGGTCTTCTTTAGAAACAAAATAAATTGCCAGCTTATATAATAATCTGATAACATATATTCAGTCAAAATCTAATACCAAAATTATAGTATCCGGTATTTTACCTAGACCGTGTGATTTGCCTACTGACCCAAATGAAAAGAGAGTTAAAGATATGAACAAAGAATTAATACAGATATGCGAAAAGAGAAATTTACAGTTCTTGCATACATATCGCCCTTTTCTTTCCAATAACAAGCCCATTCGATCATATTTTGCAGTTAAAGATGGAGGTTTGCATTTAAATTTTGAAGGGTCCAGACGGTTAAAACTGTTTTTAATGAATGCCATAAATCATTTAAAATAAGCAGTTGTTTATGCTTTCCGTTTCTGTTGTTTTTCTTTCTTTCTGTTTCAGGCTGAGTGTGTCGCACGGATGCTAATGACAATCTGTGGCCACCGTACTCCTCGCCAGTTTCACTACGCGTTAAACTGGATGGTGGGTTTGTCGTGGAGAAGCGAAATACGTTATTCTCCGGTCATTCCCCTTTTTGCCTGATTCAGAGAGAAAGAGGAACAACTTCTCGCGATTCAACAGCTATTTTTGTATGTGTACCTAAGCATTATGTGCTACCGTAATTTTTATCATATTTTGTGAGTTGTGATTAAAATTAATATAAGGTTTGAGCAATCTTCAGAGTGAGTACAGAGCTTTTTAAGTGACATAAAAAAGGATTTCCTTTATGGCGCTCTACTGAGCTAAGCAAATATTTGTGTTTGTTCTCACATACTGTGACAATTCAAAAATCGGTGTCATTCGATACGTGATGTACTGTTATCGGATTTCCTACAATCGGTGAAATGCAGAAAACTGGTCTGTGAATTAAATAAATACAGTAAAATTCCTATATTAAGACCACCTTTGGGACTGTTCAATGGTGGTCTTAAAGACCACTTTTGGTCGGTCACAAACGTGGCCCCTGACCAAAGGATATTGGTCGCTTTAGAGGGCACAATGAAAAGTGCAGTGTACCCTTCAAAATGGGCTTTTTATATCAAAATGCTAATTTTAGGTGGTCTTAATAGCTGAATTTTGCTGTATACTAGTCATACTGTTGTTCCAGACTTGCTACACTTCTTATGACTTGGATCTTATCTATTGTTGTAGCTGAATGCTTCTGCATTCTGAGATCTATAGTTTCAACAGAAGACATTTTACAATTGTACGCACATGTATAGAGAGGTAAAATTTAAAAGATGAAAAATGTCGCTATTTTTCTTATTTCTGCTAAAACGCCTCAGCGAGGCGGTTCTAACGAGTACCCGCAATCTGTACTTTTTGGCGGAAATAAGAGAGATAATTTATACTCCAGAGGTAAAATTTATCAGATGAAAAATGTCGCTATATTTCTTATTTCTGCTCAAACGCCTCGACGAGGCGGTTCTAACGAGTACCCGCAATTTGTACTTTTGGGCGGAAATAAGAGAGGTAATGTATACTCCAGCAAACCCCAGTTTTACTTTGTAAAGGTGGGGTTTCATTGACGTCTTTTTTTTTTTTTTTTTTTTTTTAGCCAGCTTGGCTTGGCGGTACCTTCGGTTTGGCGGCCAATTATTTGGCTTCCAACATTTATAGAATTTGGATATTGATATGTTTTGCTTATTATTATTATGAAAGTTATTTAATTTCCGCCAAATTATATAACTTGAAATTTTAACGTTTGTGATTTCTCTTTAATATTCCCGATTCGATGTTGATCGGGGCATTACCGCCAGGTCAAATCTCTTTTTCATCTGCCTCACGTATTACATGAGAGAAGGACGCCATGAATAATTATTAATCTATAGTGGTGAAACTCCTACCATGCAAGCATACTGATGAGGCAATATAACTCAAATGATCATTTGAGATGTTGACCTATATTTCACGGTTGAATGAACATTCTTATTTCATGTTTATAGGTTAGATTATTGTTTCCATCAGTTCAAGAGTTTAGATATTTCTGGCATTTGGAAAAACAGGCGATGAGTTTAAACATATTTAAATCAAACGAAAAAAAAAAAACAACAGAAATGTGTCCAAAGTACACAGATGCCTCCGCCTGTTTGACTTTGCCAATATAGCTGCATGACCCCTGGGAGACCCACTAGCATCAGATATATATGTTCAGGATGGGCATCTAAATATGTTCTAAGATATTTGGATTTTGATGATATGAAATGGGCAGGGCAGGGGGCTGGGGCATTATTGTGTGTGTCATTGAATGCATCTGACCATAAACAACATCAACTGAAAAAGGTTGGAATCTGAACAGTTTCTGAGATACATATTTTTTTACATTTTCTTTGGTCAAATCAAATAGCCCCATCCCAGACAGAATCAGTGACAATAAACATGCTAAACAATTATGAGCTGCAGGAGAAATGCAGACATAAATGTGCACCTAAACGTGAACCTGGTTATGAACGTAATAATGTGTGACATAGTACGCACATACGAACGTAACATCACATCGAAAAAATATATATGCCTCACTCACTCCTTCCTTTCGCATGCAGAGATATAAGGTCTGCTTGAATATCTTTAATAATCCCACTTCAAGAGCACATCTAAAAAGAATGTGGTACACCTACGTGAAGACACAGGCATATACATTTGAAAATGGTTGTTATGCCCCCAACTTCGAAGAAGTTGTGGGGGCATATTGGTTTTGCCCTGTTCGTCCGTCCGTCCTTCCGTCCGTCCGTCCGTCCTTCCGTCCTTACGTCCGTCCCACTTTTTACTGCATAGCATAACTTTAGAACCATGGGTGCTAGGTTTTTGAAATTTCATATATGGATTCCTCATGAAAAAATAATTGACCCGTGTTTTTTTTCTCGTCAGGATTATGCCCCTTTTTTGAGTTATGCCCCTTTGCAAAAAATACTATGAAATCTTGTAAGCAAGATATCTCAAAAACTGTTTGAGCTATTGCCCTGAAACTTTACATGCTGGTTGGGGATGATGAGTAGATGAACTGATTAACTTTTGAAAAAAATCCGAAATTTTTTTCTTGAGTTATGGCCCTTTGAAATTTTTCGCGTTTTAAGTTTGTAAGCAAGATATCTAAAAAAACTATTTGAGGTTTTTCCCCGAAACTTCACAGACTTGTCGGGGATGATGAGTAGATGAACTGATCAACTTTTGAAAAAAATCCGATTTTTTTTTCTTGAGTTATGGCCCTTAGATTTTTTTCGTGTTTTCAGCTTGTAAGCAAGATATCTCAATAATTGTTTGAGCGATTGCCCTGCAACTTTACAAGCTGGTTTGGGATGATGTGTAGATGAACTGATTAACTGTTGAAAAAAAATCCTATATTTTTTTCTTGAGTTATGGCCCTTTGAAATTTTTCGCGTTTTAAGTTTGTCAGCAAGATATCTCAAAAACTATATGAGGTTTTTCCCCAAAACTTCACAGACTGGTTGGGTATGATGAGTAGATGAACTGATTAACTTTTGAAAAAAATCCAATTTTTTTTCTTGAGTTATGGCCCTTTGATTTTTTTCGTGTTTTCAGCTTGTAAGCAAGATATCTCAAAAATTGTTTGAGCTATTGCCCTGAAACTTTACAGGCTGGTTGGGGATGATGAGTAGATGAACTGATTAACTTTTGAAAAAAATCCGAAATTTTTTTCTTGAGTTATGGCCCTTTGAAATTTTTCGCGTTTTGGCGTCCTTCCGTCCTTCCGTCCTTACGTCCGTCCCACTTTTTACTGCATAGCATAACTTTAGAACCATGGGTGCTAGGTTTTTGAAATTTCATATATGGATTCCTCATGAAAAAATAATTGACCCGTGTTTTTTTTCTCGTCAGGATTATGCCCCTTTTTTGAGTTATGCCCCTTTGCAAAAAATACTATGAAATCTTGTAAGCAAGATATCTCAAAAACTGTTTGAGCTATTGCCCTGAAACTTTACATGCTGGTTGGGGATGATGAGTAGATGAACTGATTAACTTTTGAAAAAAATCCGAAATTTTTTTCTTGAGTTATGGCCCTTTGAAATTTTTCGCGTTTTAAGTTTGTAAGCAAGATATCTAAAAAAACTATTTGAGGTTTTTCCCCGAAACTTCACAGACTTGTCGGGGATGATGAGTAGATGAACTGATCAACTTTTGAAAAAAATCCGATTTTTTTTTCTTGAGTTATGGCCCTTAGATTTTTTTCGTGTTTTCAGCTTGTAAGCAAGATATCTCAATAATTGTTTGAGCGATTGCCCTGCAACTTTACAAGCTGGTTTGGGATGATGTGTAGATGAACTGATTAACTGTTGAAAAAAAATCCTATATTTTTTTCTTGAGTTATGGCCCTTTGAAATTTTTCGCGTTTTAAGTTTGTCAGCAAGATATCTCAAAAACTATATGAGGTTTTTCCCCAAAACTTCACAGACTGGTTGGGTATGATGAGTAGATGAACTGATTAACTTTTGAAAAAAATCCAATTTTTTTTTCTTGAGTTATGGCCCTTTGATTTTTTTCGTGTTTTCAGCTTGTAAGCAAGATATCTCAAAAATTGTTTGAGCTATTGCCCTGAAACTTTACAGGCTGGTTGGGGATGATGAGTAGATGAACTGATTAACTTTTGAAAAAAATCCGAAATTTTTTTCTTGAGTTATGGCCCTTTGAAATTTTTCGCGTTTTGGCGTCCTTCCGTCCTTCCGTCCTTACGTCCGTCCCACTTTTTACTGCATAGCATAACTTTAGAACCATGGGTGCTAGGTTTTTGAAATTTCATATATGGATTCCTCATGAAAAAATAATTGACCCGTGTTTTTTTTCTCGTCAGGATTATGCCCCTTTTTTGAGTTATGCCCCTTTGCAAAAAATACTATGAAATCTTGTAAGCAAGATATCTCAAAAACTGTTTGAGCTATTGCCCTGAAACTTTACATGCTGGTTGGGGATGATGAGTAGATGAACTGATTAACTTTTGAAAAAAATCCGAAATTTTTTTCTTGAGTTATGGCCCTTTGAAATTTTTCGCGTTTTAAGTTTGTAAGCAAGATATCTAAAAAAACTATTTGAGGTTTTTCCCCGAAACTTCACAGACTTGTCGGGGATGATGAGTAGATGAACTGATCAACTTTTGAAAAAAATCCGATTTTTTTTTCTTGAGTTATGACCCTTAGATTTTTTTCGTGTTTTCAGCTTGTAAGCAAGATATCTCAATAATTGTTTGAGCGATTGCCCTGCAACTTTACAAGCTGGTTTGGGATGATGTGTAGATGAACTGATTAACTGTTGAAAAAAAATCCTATATTTTTTTCTTGAGTTATGGCCCTTTGAATTTTTCGCGTTTTAAGTTTGTAAGCAAGATATCTCAAAAACTATATGAGGTTTTTCCCCAAAACTTCACAGACTGGTTGGGTATGATGAGTAGATGAACTGATTAACTTTTGAAAAAAATCCAATTTTTTTTTCTTGAGTTATGGCCCTTTGATTTTTTTCGTGTTTTCAGCTTGTAAGCAAGATATCTCAAAAATTGTTTGAGCTATTGCCCTGAAACTTTACAGGCTGGTTGGGGATGATGAGTAGATGAACTGATTAACTTTTGAAAAAAATCCGAAATTTTTTTCTTGAGTTATGGCCCTTTGAAATTTTTCGCGTTTTAAGTTTGTAAGCAAGATATCTAAAAAACTATTTTAGGTTTTTCCCCGAAACTTCACAGACTGGTCAGGGATGATGAGTAGATGATTAACTACAGCTTTTCTTGTGTAATTTCAGCATTACAGCCACATAAAAACAAGATATCTCAATTACTGTTAGGGACAAGCAGTGTTAGGGTCAAGCAGTTGGGGGCATTGTGTTTCATAAACACTGGCTCTAGTTCACAACTATATTCTGACATGCTTTGCGCATTTTGAATCAAATTAATCTACAGAAGAATAGCTTTCATCGTCACCTGAACTTGAGCTATTGCCTCTTTTTGAACAGCATCTGTTACACTGTTCACATACTGTGACTTCAACGATATTTTACTGACTTTGGCTGATGGCCTTAAAATCGAGGTTCTTTAACACAGAAGCGATATGGACACAGCAATCAAATACCTCACCACCATTTTTTTTCATTTGCACTGCCACCCTATTATGGACTCTAGTCCAGGGCCTTCCTTAATCCTTAGATTGTATTCCCTGTCTCCCTCTCTATCTCTGTATTTCAGGTATTAGACAAGGAGACCCTTTATCTGTTTATATGTTTCCACTATTCATTAAAGATGTTATCTTACTTTGAAGATACATCTAATGATAATGCTGCTGTTGTACTTAACATGATACAATGAATGATGCTGCAATATAGGAAAACATTCTGGGCAATTGAATTGTTAGCTTGACTAACAAACTGACTGATCTATGATTATTTACAGGAACAGTAATGTTGAGAGTAATGTGTAGTTCTCTCATTCTCTCTTTCTCTTTAGAATAATAATAATAATAATAATAATAATAATAATAATAATAATAATAATAATAAAAAGACAATAAGAAGAAGAAGAACATTTTGTTCACAGTTATAGTGTACTCCAGGTGTTCTGCAAGGAGACCTACTTTGGTCCTGTATGTTACCATTGTTCCTTAAACGTCATGCATCAAAATAGGTGTTGCATACAGCAGTGTAGCATACTGTTATTTACATATGACATCGTCCTAAAATAAATATAGCATTATTATTCACCTGCAAAGTAATGATAGATCCATGCATACAATAAAATCAAGCCAAATTGAAAAAAGCTCGATAGCTTCCAGTATCAGTATAGAAAAAGGGTTGGGACAGTCGTGCAAAGGCTCCATGGAAAGCTATTGATGATGCCAACCTCGAAGACTTCCCACAATTAACGGAAGCAGAGCTAAGAGACATGGCCATGGGCATATACCAATTAAAACAGGCCGATTCGTATACAGACGAACACACTACTGAAGCTGGTCAGTATGAGATAATGATTCACTAGGAGGAGGATAGAATTTTGAAAGCCCAAATAAAATCAAGGCACACTTCGTCTGGATCATACTATCTATGGATTGAGTATGGTCCTGGTCTCGAACCCATAAAAGGATGGTACTGCATGTGCAAGAATGGTGCCAGGGTAGTTGGCTGCTGTGCCCATATCGCTTCCGTGTTGTGGTATCTAGGTTTTTACCGCCATCAGCCGAAGTCAGAGCAAAACAGTCATTCAAGTCACAGTATATGAACAGTCTTACAGATGCTGCACAAAAAGACTGGGACAGCTCAAGTTCAGGTGATGATGAAAGCGATTCTTCAATAGATTAACTTGATTCAATAACTAGATATGTTGATTTTTTAGATTCCAACCTTTTTTATTTGCTATTGTTTATGGTTAGACACATTCAATGACATATATCTTGAGACCCACACAATCATGCCCCAGCCCCCCTGCCCTGCCAAGTTCATATCATCAACATCCAAAATATTGAGATACCCACCCACGAACATATATATCTGATGCTTATACATATTCAATGAAACATACATGTACAATGTGTCCCCAGGGATCATGCAGACATATTAGCTAAGCCAAAAAGGTGGGGGGCATCTGGGTACTTTTTACGCATTTCTATTGTTTTTTCGTTTTATTTAAATATGTTTAAATCCATCGCCTGTTTATCCTAATGCCAGAATTATCTAAACTCTTGAACTGATGGAAACAAAAATCTAACCCATTAACATGAAATAAGAATGTTCTTTCACTCGTGAAATATAGGTCAACATCTTAAATGATCATTTGAGTTATATTACCTAATCAGTATGCTTGCATGGTAGGAGTTTCACCACTATAGGCTAATATATACCGAAGATATAAGAAAAAAAAGAACTTTACTGTTCAAAAACCTAAAAAATGACCCAAGGTTCCTTAAAACCATATTTTTCACCCAAAAAGTGAATTTTAGTGAATAAACTTGTGACAAAACATAGATTTAGACCTTCCCCTGTCATTATATATAATAACGTATCATGTATGGTACTATATTTCTACCTTTAAATGAGATACAAAATACATGTCAAAACTGTGTGGAGTTACCCCACCCACTTAAAAGAGCCTGTAACTCAGAAAAAACTGCTTAAATACCAAAACCACATATGTTCCAAATAATTAGGCATATGTATGCTACCAATAAGCCAGAAATAAACGAAATCGTTAGGAGGCCAAAAACCCCCTTAGGGAGACCCGTCCTTTAGCCAAAGGTTAATCAAACTAGAAGTGGAGGCAGTGATCCGGAATCGATGCAATCAACCCACAGCTCCCTTCAGAAACACAAACATGAAACAACTGACCTAATGGATACCTCATTAGTGGAAAGCCAAAAAGGACAGTTACTTTTCCACAAAATGGCCAATAGGCTAACCAATATAAAATTTTATAAGCGACACAAACAATCACCCAGACAAACCATAGCAAAAATAAAACACGACAGAAGAACCGCCTTGGAACGGTCAGCGGAAACGGATTCCACTGGGGATCGTTTTAACTTGGCCACAATCCTTGCCCTTACTTCTGTCGCGATTACAACAAATAATTTGTTCAGTCCGCATGAAGACTTCCTAACTCATCATTTATTTTCTGACATTCCAACAAGGACAGACAAAATATTTAACGACGTGGACATAAATGGCTCTAAACCTGTAAAGCAACATCCATAGAGGATGAATCATATGAAACAAAAATATCTTAAAGAAGAAGTTCAGTATTTATTAGACAATGATTTTATTGAATCAAGCCAAAGTGAATGGAGTTCTCCTTGTATTCTTGTACCAAAACCTGATGGGACATATCGTATGTGTACAGATTTTAGGAAAGTTAATTCCTTAAGTAAAAAAATAGAAATAGAGGCAATAATCAGGAATCGATAAAATTAACCCACAGCCCCCATCAGAGACACCAAAGGGAAAGAAACACAAACAAAAAAGATAGCTTTCAAATTCCAAGAATGGATGAATGCATTGATAACATCGGGAATGCCAAATACATAACGAAATTCAACTTCTGAAAGGATTTTGGCAAATTCCACTCACAGATAGAGCAAAGTACTACACCAGACGGATTATTATGCCCCCAACTTTGAAAAAGTTGGGGGCATATTGCTTCTGGCTTGTTCGTTCGTTCGTTTGTTCGTATGTATGTTCGTCACACTTTCTTGTGCATAACATAACTTTATAACCATGTATTCCAGGGTTTTGAAATTCCATATATGGATTCCTCATGAAAAAATAATTGACACATATTTTTTCTTATCCGAATTATCACCCCTTTTCGAGTTATTTCCCTTTAAATTAAATAACATAGAAAGCTCGTTAGCAAGATATCTCAAAAACCAAAAAATATTTGAGCTAGAGCCTTGATACTTGGTATACTGATTGCGACTGAGGAGGATGGCCCTTTGAAATTTCTTGCCATTTAATTGTGTTGCCTTCTTGTGCATAGCATAACTTTAGAATCGTGCAGCCTAGTGTTCTGAAATTTCAAATATGGATTCCTCATGAAAAAATAATTCATCCATATTTGTTTTCTTATCCAAATTATCTGCCCTTTTCACGTTATTTCCCTTTTAATTAAATAACATAGAGAGCTCGTTAGCAAGATATCTCATAAAATATTTGAGCTAGAGCCTTGATATTTGGTATACTGATTGGGACTGAGGATGAGATCACTTGATTAAATTTTCAACAAATTTAATGAAATTTTGTTAGAGTTATGGCCCTTTGCAATTTCTGGCCATTTAATTGTGTTGCTTTCTGGTGCATTGCATAACATTATAACCATGTAAACTAGTGTTTTCAAATTTCATATATAGATTTCTCATGAAAAAAAAGGTGACCCGTTTTTTTTTGTTATCCGAATTATCTCCACTTTTTGAGTTATTTCCCCTTTAATTAAATAACATAGAAATCTCGTTAGGAAGCTATCACAAAAAAGTAGTTGAGCCAGAGCCTTGATATTTGGTATACTGATTGGGACTAAGGAGGAGATTGCCTGATTATGGCCCTTTACAATTTCTGGCCATTTAATTGTGTTGATTTCCTGTGCATAGTTTTACTTAAGCACTATGTATGCTAGTGTTTTGAAATTACATATATGGTATCCTGGTGAAAAAAAAGTCGACCCGTATTTTTAGCTCGTCTGTTTTTTTAAAAAAAACTTTCGAGCTATTGTCATCACTCCGGCGTCTGCGTAGTCGTCGTCCTGCGTCGTCCTGCGTCGTCGTTCCAAAAAAACTTAACCTTGGCTATAACTTAAAAAGAATTAGACCTAGCCTCATGAAACTTCATACACACACTCATCATCACAAGAGCTACATTTTGACCAAGGACCATAACAACATTGTTGATTTTGGCTGAATTATCTCCCCTTTTCCAATTTTTTTCTGAAACACATTTTTTGCTCTCATTTTAATACTATTCACAACAGAGCCTTCAAACTTCACATGAATATTCCTTGGGACAAGAACTTTTCAGTGATGCCACACTTTTTGATCTGTGACCTTGACCTTTGAACTTTGACCTATTTTTCGAAAATTTAACCGAAAACCTTAACCTTGACCATATTTCCAAAAGTATTTGTGCCCCGCGCCTGCCCGGGGGGTAGAAATATGGCGGCTGCCTTCGGGAGTGTGGCAGAGTGGTAAGACCCCACCGAAAACAGTCCCATTGCCGAGACCACCCGGTGCCTCGAAATAGGTGGCTGCCTTCAGCTTCTGTGGCAGTTGGGTAAAAGTCTCCAACATACAGAACAATCGTCCGTTCGACCGGTATTATTTTGTAATTCAATTTATTCAAATGCATCTTACCAATTTTTTTACAATTCACAACGCGATATCTTTCCTTTTAAACCTTTCCTATCTCATGTTACTACCACGCTGCATTTGTACGTGTATCATCATTGCTGGTGGGTCGCGCACCACAAAGAAGAAACCTCATCTGTATATGTTTGTACTGTGTATGTGTCACTTTTTCATGCTCCTTCACTCTGCACATCAAACAATGAAAGATGCATTTTTGTATACGTTATTAGATAAGTAACTTGTCATTTCATGTTACCCCAAAATTATTTTATGTTACACCAAAGTTAACAGAATCAGATACTTATCACTAAGTTCTAAAATGTACGTCATCATCTAACACAGCTTATTTCCTTATTAGCTTATAAAATCCTTTGTTCTTTCGGAAACTTATCACCTCAATAATTTCTTACCATAATCGTGGATCTCATATTTAGCAAAGGATCTCCTATTTTCGGAGCCAAGCTTTTATTTAAGCAAACGTTTTCGGCCTCCCTTGTCTGTAGGGAATAAAATATACAGATCACTTTCCTTCTGTAGTGAATGGGGATGAAATTCCTTGTTGAAACAGGAGCCACTTGTTTGCCGTGAGTGGCGTCTCGTATGCTGGAAGAAGGGATCCTGATGCTTGAGAAAAGCCCAGGGATCTCCAGCTTTTCAACACATCATTTTGGCCCATATTTCAGATAGAAGAGGGGTTTGGGCTAGATCCGGCCTGAATCAATCGGCTCAGTCGTGCCAAGCTCTAGAATCGCACAGCTTGTCCTTATCTTCCTTCTTTCTTTTTTACGTATCTTTATGGTACAAACCGGGTGTAATTTCGTCTTATTCCTCTATCTTTGAGTGTTATTTGATGGGCGGCGGCTGATGGATCAATCGGTGGGCTTGTACTGGGGAAATTCAGCAGAAGCTTCTGTGAGGGAGAGAAAATGGGTGGGGATGGGTCCCAACTGTTCCTCATTTTTTTTTGAAATCTGGGTGCATAGTTGGGAATCATAAAACAGAAGTGGAGCGGAAGGACTCTGGTCCTGTCATCGAGTATAATAGCAATGTAGCCTTGGCGTTGGAAATAGGAGATCCATTTCCATTAAACGTCCCCTTGTAGGGCTCCAAGGAGGGTGGGGCGCATAGCTATCGAATCATAATTTTTCACCATGGGATCCAACACTAGGAAAAGAGCATTTTTAGATTTATCCGATGACGACCCGGAACCGACTTTCAATTTCAAAGCAAATGACAATTTCGCTCGATTTTTAGTGATTTCGAGCAAGGAAGATAAAGCCGTTACAACTCTTTCTCCATTCGTAATTGAAAAGCAAATAGAAGCATTAATTGGAACTCCGAAAAACGTCAAAAAACTAAAAAATGGGACACTTTTGATAGAAACTAACCGAAAAACACAAACTGAAAACCTCCTAAAAGTAAACAAATTCTTTAATATGAACGTCTCTGTCACGGAACATAAAACACTCAACTCTTGTAAAGGAATTATCCGTGACAGAATGCTAAAACACGAATCAGAAGCCAGCATAATCGATTATTTAAAAGAACAAGGTGTAACGGCATGCAAAAGATTTAAAGTAAAAAAAGATGGAAATCTCATTGATACCAATACACTTCTACTCACTTTCAACTCCACTTCCTTGCCGAAATCGCTGAAGATCTTCTACAGGATAATACCGGTCGAAATCTACGTGCCCAATCCTCTGCGTTGTTTCAATTGTCAGAGGTTTGGGCACCATGAAAATGATTGTACTGTCCCTGACGGATCTGTTTGTGAGAAGTGTGGTGGTACCGACCACCACACTACCAACTGCAAGAACTCTCCAAAATGTGTGAACTGCGGAAAAGATCATTTGTCTAAATCCAATGTCTGTGAAGTTTGGAAAACGGAAAAAGAAATCATGAAAATTAAAGTTACACAAAACGTCACCTATTTGGAAGCAAAGAAATTACAACAAAACAAACCAGAAAACACATTCGCAAAAGTTGTCCAATCCCTTGCCAGCAAACCTGAAACAAAAGAAACCTCCACTCAATTTAACGAAAAAGATTTTGAAATAAAACCCCATTCTAAAGTAATTACCTCTACTGTTAAACCAAAACCCACATCACAACCTACATCGTCACAACCTACATCTACTCATCATTCTAGATCAGAATCTAGACAAACTTCACAGACCAGTTCACAACCTAACGGCAAACATTCTAGCAGATCACACTCCCGATCCACGTCGGGGACAGCAGATCAAAAAGAAAAAAACGGCAAAGAAAAGCATAAAGGATCAAACCCAAACAGTAAAGGGGCGTCTGCTGATCCAGTAAAACTGGCTAATCAGTACGGCGCCCTTGAGGACATGGAGTTGGACCATGATCCCTCCACGTTCTTAAAGCCTAATAATAAAAGATAAAGGATTAAATTCCTTGTTTTAATCTTCTCTCCATTCAACCATGGATAAGAAGTCAATAATTCAATGGAATTGTCGAGGACTGAAAGCCAATTTTAACGAACTTTTAATTTTAACTACACTTTTTTCTCCTAATGTCATTTGTCTCCAAGAAACTTTTTTGAAAACTACAGATAATATTAATTTCAAAGGTTACAGTATGTACAATCATATCACAACGGATAATCAGAAGGCATCAGGAGGTACATCAATCCTGGTAAAATCTGACGTTCCTCATAGGAAAATAGATGTAAACACTAATTTACAAGCTGTTGCTGTAAACGTCACTTTATCCAAATCCATAACTATTTGTTCTGTTTACCTTCCACCACACTATAATTTTTCTAAACAAGAATTAGAAAATTTAACAAATCAATTACCTAGTCCTTATATATTATTAGGAGATTTTAATAGTCACAGCAAATTATGGGGTTGCTCGGATACAAATGACAAAGGAGAAATCATAGAAAATTTTATTGCTGAAAATGATTTATGTTTATTTAACGATAAACAACCAACATATCTTCATTCTCCCACAAGAAATTATTTTGCTTTAGATCTTTCAATTTGCTCTCCAAATATTTATCTAGATTTTGATTGGTCTGTTGTGGACGATCTCCATGGGAGCGATCATTTTCCGATAGTAATTGAAGAAATTGCATCGACCCATGAGGATCGTCACCCCAAATGGAATTTGAGTAAAGCAAATTGGGAAAATTTTAATCAATTATGTAATGAAAAACTCGACCCTGAACTTTTTAAAACTGCAAGTGCTATACAAGATTTTACTGATGAATTGATTGATATTGCTGAAAAATGTATTCCTAAATCCTCGACTTTTTCAAAAAGAAACAGACCTTGGTTTAATGACGAAGTTAAAACTTCAATCAATAAAAGAAAATCTGCATTACGAAAATTCAATAAACAACCAACAAAAGAAAATCTTATCCATGCCAAATACATGCGAGCTAAAGCTCGCAAAACAATAAAATCGGCCAAAAAAGCATCTTGGCAGCAATACGTCTCAAAACTGAATACCAGAACACCAACTAAGAAAATATGGGACATGATTCGAAAAATTAGTGGCAAAAACAAATCAAATAAACATTTCCATATCAAATCGAACGGAAATGTGTGTTCAACGGCCAAAGACATTTCCAATGCCTTGGGGGAAAATTTTCAGAAAAACTCCTCTAGCTCAAATTATTCAGAATATTTCCAAAATATTAAACAAGAACAAGAGAAAAAGAAGTTAAATTTTTCCTCATTAAATCATGAAAAATATAATTTACCTTTCACTACTAAAGAATTATTAGATACTCTCCATAAATCTCATGATACTGCTGTTGGTCCTGACGACATACACTATCAAATTTTAAAACATTTACCCAACAAGGCATTGGAAACATTATTAAATATCCTGAATGATATTTGGATCACTGGAAAATTCCCTGAAAACTGGAGAAAAGCTACCATTATTCCTATTCCGAAACCTAATAAAGATCATACTGAAGCCACTAATTACAGACCTATTGCTTTGACAAGTTGCTTATGTAAAACAATGGAGAGAATGATTAATGATAGGCTGGTTTGGTTCTTAGAATCAAACCAGCTTATCACTAAATTTCAAGCTGGTTTTAGAAAAAACAGCTCTACTAACGATCACTTGATTCGCTTAGAATCATTTATACGTGATGCCTTTATAAAAAAAGAACATGTCGTAGCTGTATTCTTTGACCTAGAAAAGGCCTATGATACGACTTGGAAATATGGCATCATGAAAGATTTACACAACTTGGGCCTTAAAGGCCGATTGCCACTTTTTGTTCAAAATTTCTTGTCCGATCGAACATTTAATGTTCGCATAGGAAATACATTATCGGACACATTTGATCAAGAACAAGGTGTACCACAAGGTAGTATTTTATCACCAACCTTGTTCAGCATAAAAATTAATAATATAGTTAAATGTGTAAAAGACCCAGATTGTTCGCTTTTTGTCGACGATTTTGGAATTTTTTATCGTTCCAAAAATATGGAAACCATTGAATTTAAACTCCAAAGGTGTTTAAATAATATAGAAACTTGGGCAACAGAAAATGGTTTTAAATTTTCTAAAACAAAAACTCAGTGTGTTCATTTCTGCCAAATACGAAAGTTGCATTTAGATCCTGTACTGACTATATACGGCAGTCCAATTCCAGTCGTCACTGAGGCGAAGTTTTTGGGTCTTACATTCGATAACAAATTGTCTTTTATTCCTCATATCAAAGCTTTGAAAGCTAAATGTTTAAAAGCTCTTGATATTTTAAAAGTCCTGTCCAGCTCCGACTGGGGAGGAGATCGTACTGTTCTTTTAAATCTGTATAGATCGTTAATTCGTTCCAAATTGGACTATGGCTCCATAGTCTATGGATCTGCTAGGAAATCTTATTTAAAATCTTTGGATACTATACATCATCAAGGTTTACGTTTAGCACTAGGTGCCTTTCGCACTTCACCCGTTGATAGTCTCTATGCTGAATCTAATGAACCATCACTTTATGTTAGAAGAGAAAAATTGTCTCTTCAATATGCTTCCAAATTAGCTGCAAATCCACGCAATTCAGCATATGAATGTGTTTTTAACCCTAATTATGAAAGATTTTACGAAAATAAACCCTCCGCAATTAAACCTCTTGGCCTAAGAATACGACCTTTATTTAAAGAAGCCAATATTAATGTCCAAAATATTCAATCCTTTTCATTTCCATCGAAAGAACCATGGACATTAACTAATCCAAAGATAGTTTTAGATTTACATAAAAATAAGAAATCTGAAGTTGATTCACATATTTTTAAAAATGAATTTTTAGAAATTAAATCACGTTTTAAAAATTACATTTCCATTTACACTGACGGTTCGAAACAGGATGAGAAAGTTGCTTGTTCTGTCATTAGTCCGAATTTCACTGATAGCATTAGACTACCCGATAATAGCTCTATTTTTACCGCTGAAGCAAAAGCAATTTATATCGCACTCTATCACATTCGAGATCAACCTGAAAGACATTTCATCATTTATTCCGATTCTCTTTCTGTACTAAAAGCTCTGAAAGATCAACAGCACAGAAACCCCTTGATTCAACAAATTTTAAGAAAATACCACTATCTTTCCGCCTCAAAGGAGATCATATTCTGCTGGCTTCCCAGTCATGTAAATATCCGTGGTAATGAGTTAGCTGATTTGGAAGCCAAATCAGCATTATCGTTAACTATTACCAATTTAAAAATTCCTTCTTCAGATTTAAAATCGAACATAAACCTATATATAAAAAATAAATGCCAATCAATTTGGGAAAAAGAAAATAATAATAAATTAAATAAAATTCAACCAAATTTTCATACCAAATGTACTTTTTTGAATTATAATAGGAAAGACCAGACTAAACTCACAAGATGCCGTATTGGACACACACGACTCACTCATTCCTACATATTAAAAAACGAACAAGCACCTTTCTGTATATCTTGTAATGAACCGTTTACAGTTGAACACTTTCTCATTTCATGTGTAGAATTTCATCATATACGCTCAAAATATTTTAATGTTACAACAATGAAAGACCTTTTTAATGACATACCATCTTATCAATTAATCAATTTTCTTAAAGAAATCGGACTTTTTAACAAACTGTAATCATTAATATTTTAACTTTTAAACTTCAATAACAATTTTAGATCTAATATCTAATTATTTTTAGACGCTATATGCCCTATTAGGGTTGAGCGTCTTTAAACAAAATATCCATCCATCCATCCATCCAAAAGTATTTGACCTACCTTCATGAAACTTCATACACATACTCACCATCACAAGAGCTACATTCCCTACAAGTTTTATAACTCCATCTTGCAATTTGATTGAATTATCTCCCCTTTTCTCTCCGTTTTTTTTTAAATTGTTTTTGTCTCTTATTTCAATACTATTCACAACAGAGCCTTCCAACTTCACATGAATGTTCCTTGGGACAAGACCTTTTCAGTCATACCATGCTTTTTGACCTGTGACCTTGACCTTTGAACTTTGACCTATTTTTCGAAAAAATTAACCAAAAAACTTAACCTTGACCATATTTCCAAAAGTATTTGGCCTACCTTCATGAAACTTCATACACATACTCACCATCACAAGAGCTACATTCCCTACAAGTTTTATTACTCCATCTTGCAATTTGATTTGACTTAGAACTTTTGTTTTCTAAAAGAAACTGCAGACGAGCGTTGGCACCCGCTTGCGGTGCTCTTGTTTCTTATGTGACTTATCTCCCCTTTTCGCGTTATTTCCATTTTATTTAGATAGCAATAGAAATATCGTTAGCAAGATATCTCAAAAAGTATTTGAGCTAGAGCTTTGAAATTTAGTACACTGGTTTGGACTGAGGAGTAGATTACCTGATTAAATTTTCAACTAGTTTAATAAAGTTTTGTTTGAGTGATTGCCCTTTGCATTTTCAGGTCATTAAATTGTGTTTCTTTCTTGTTGCAAGATATTTAAAAAACAATTTAAATTGTTGCCTAAAAATTGACAGGCTAATTTGGAATGACTCGTACATCACCTGATTAACATTTGAAAAAAAAAAAAAAAAAAAACGATAATGGCCTTTTGAAAATTTGGGCAGTTATGGACAAGCATATGGTTTGGGCATAGTGTTTTACACACACCATTTCTATAATGTCTTGCCATTTGGAACAAAAAACTCTCTGGCAACATTTCAGCACTAAATAAAAATGGTAGTTGCAGGCCTGGAAGGCTGCAGTGCTTATATAAATGACGGTGTCATATACAATGACCAGTGAAATCAACATCTTGGGACTATTCGAACATTCTTTGATAGACTGAGTAATGCCAAATTGACAGTCAATCTTGCTAAAAGTGAATTCTGCCACGCAAGTGTGACATTTCTAGGTCATGTTGTAGGTCAAGGTCATGTGAAACCCGTTGATGCTAAAGTTGAGACTGTCTCAGATTTTCCCGTACCCACGTGCAAAAGACAGCTGATGTGATTTCTTTTTTCTTTTTTTTTAAAATTTATTTTCAACTTCACAACTTACTATACATGTACAACATTTTCATAACAAATACACGTACTATATAAAGTCTAGCTTGTGAAAAGACATCAAGCATAACTACGGATTTTGTAATCTAATGACAGCTTATAAGACATACATTATTTTGCAAAAATAACAACTATGCTAGCACATATGTTGTAAATGTATCCTTGTTTATACCAATCCGAATGTTACTTTGTTTTAGCCTAGTATGAGAAGTAGAATAAAAAGAAGAAAAAAGCACACATTATGGACAAAGAAAAAAGTCGTTGAAAACGTCACCTGTATTGGGTCTATTCTGTATACGGTCGAACTTCGATGGCTCGAATCTCTTTGGAACCATGGCAATTGCCCGACACAGGGGCAGCCCGAGTCACTGAGGATTGATCTTAGAGCCGATGTCAGGAGGCATAATATGGACA
The DNA here is from genome assembly GCA_963580285.1 of Lucinisca nassula. Lineage (NCBI taxonomy): Eukaryota > Metazoa > Mollusca > Bivalvia > Lucinida > Lucinidae > Lucinisca > Lucinisca nassula. Next base: position 106,569,896 of record OY757019.1, read on the forward strand.
TCTTTTCAATTTTCATTACGAGTGTATGTTGTGTGTACTCATTAGAATCGCCTCATCGAGGTGACTCTAATGAGTACACACAACGTACATTTTCGAGGCACAATAAGACGATTATCCCCAATGTATTTATATCTACAGTTACCGTGGTTTTTTAGGGACTAAAAAAAGTTGTTGTTTTATAGGGCCATGAACAAAAAGTTCGAAGGAGCCGTGGCAAACGAGGCACCGGTATTCGAGCCGTCGAAGCCTCACTGTATATGGATATATTAATAAAAAGATTTTATCAAAACGTATTGTTTTAGATTTAACGAAACAAAACAATATATATCAGCCGTTTTCTTTGAAACCATGGCATTTTGTCCGAGACAGGGGCAGCTCGAGCCACTGAGGATTATTCTAAGAGCCGATGTCAGGAGGCATAGTATGAACACCTTTTCAATTTTCATTATGAATGTATGTTGTGTGTAGTCATTAGAGTATCCTTATGGCGGCGACTCTTATGAGTACATACAACAAACATTTTCAAGGCACAATAAGAAAATTATCCCCAATGTATTTATATCTACAGTAACCGAGTTTGGTAGGGGCTAAAAAAAAACGTGCTGTTGTTTTATAGGGCCAGGAGCAAAACGTTCGAAAGAGCTGTGGCAAACGAGCCACCGGTGTTCGAGCCGTCAAGGCTCCACTGTATATGAATATATTAATAGATGATTTTTGTCAAAACGTTGTATTTTAAGTATAAAAAAGAGAAGTTTATATCAGCTTTAGCTGTTAAGTGCTGCATTTGTGCGAGTATATACTTTTTCAACAGCGATACGCTCCGGTTGATTGCTAGCACGTTATATCTACATGTAAGTCTACACTGTTTTAGTTCAGTGCTATGATATTGAAATTGGAATTGAACTGAGGGTATGTGTTTCTTTGTGTGTTTATTTGTTTTCTTTCAAAGTATGGAATATTAGTATTCGTAACGAGCAGCTGTGTGGATTGAGGTAAGATAATTTCAGATAAATTGTTATTTTTTTTTGCAATGTATACATTATAGATTGCGTTTCGTATATGAAGTAGTGAGGGGGTATAGCTATATTGTCCCTAACTTACGTACCTGCATACGTGCGTAGGTACGCACGTACGTACATATGAATGTTAACGTACGCACGTACGTATGCACGGACGTATGCACGCACGTGTGCACGTATCCGGTCATGGCTCTAGCACCTATATTTTTTTATTAATCTCCATATATCCCAGAAGCCCACGAAAGCTGACGCATCAGGCGACCACATTGACCAACCCACTCCCTGCACAAAGGTGAGTCTCCGGTCAATTCGCACCATATATGACTAACAGCATCTTAGACTCGTGCTAATCTTATACGAGGTCATTGTTTTCTACTTCCTCAAATATAGGAATCCACTTTTCACATTCTTTTGAACATTTTTCAAAAGTATCGTTTTTAATTGCTGTTAATTTTTCAATCATTATGAAATTCTTTACCTCGTTTTTCCAAGCTTCGATATTTAATGATTTGTTGTTCAACCTACATTTGTATATGTAATATCGCGTTAAAATTAAAATGTAATTTATAGATCTATTGAAACTGATATTATAAGTTATTCCAAAAATCGCTGATCGTTTATTAATATTAAGAGAATGATGAACTTTTTGAAGAAATAACTGTTCTATTGTTTCCCAGAATTCCACAACAACATGGCAATACCAAAATAAATGCTCATTTTTTTCGGGAAGAATACCGCAGAATGTACACAGATTATCATCTCTAATGTTAAGTTTTAGCAAAAGATCATTTGTTGCCAAAATTCTGTGAAGAATGCGGTACTGAAACCAATGAAGCTTGGTATTATTACAGCTTTTCGCTGGTAAGTTATATGTCGTCTTCCAGCCTAGATTCATGTTTTCAAATACGCTATTCCACTTTTTCTGACTTTTTATAGATAAAGATTTATCATTGAATATATGATACATGTTTTTGCAACCCTTGTTGTATTTCAAAATGTTTTCCAAATTAAATGGAATATAGCCGTTTGCCAGAATAACATCTTCATTTACTATGTTTATGTTCATCATTCTCATATAATTTTCGACCACAGTTCTCACACCTAAGTATTCTAGGAAAAAAGTGTTAATATTGTATTACCAATAAAGTTTTCTAAATTTAATATTCTACCATTTTCGTCTAACAGGTCTTTAATAAAATATATATGTTTAGCAAACCAGTTTCTTTAAAATATAGGCCTATTTCCTATTTTGATATCTTTATTATTCCATATATTTGTAGGTAAGAGATCTTCTTGAGTTTTTGGCTTTGTTAAACTACACATTTTAATCCAAGCGTTTAGTGTATCATTCCAAAATTTATTCGTTTTATTTTTTGTTAGATTTTCTACAAATTGTTATCAAGTTATTAACTTTAGTATAGCTTGATTCAAAGATTTTAATATAGTTGGCTTCAGTAGTGAAAAGTCTCCTTATCCAAGTACATTTCAACAACAGTATATAATTCTTTAAGTTCAGCATTTTTAAACCACCTCTTTCATATTCTTGCATTAAAACATGTCTCTTAACTTTATCTACCTTTGATTGCCAAATGAAGTTAAAAAAAACTTCTATTTAATTTATTAATTATTTCATCAGAAGGGTTTGGCAAAGCTATAAATAAATGATTAAACTTGGATATAATGAGCGTCTTTAAAATTGTGATCCTTCCGACAGGAGTCAGAATTCTTTTTGACTATTGCTTCAGTTCTTTTTCAACTTGAATAATTTTTTCCTTAAAGTTTTTTGCTATCATCTCTTCTAAATTACAGGAACAAATAATACCAAGAATAGTGAAATCTGTTTGTTTCCAATCTAGTTTATATCTATGGTTAAAGATTTCTCCTCCGAACTTTTTGCTTCCGATCCAAACAGCCCTGGTTTTTGAATTATTAATCTTTTAAGCCTGACATGTTCGCATAAACATTTAAAATAGTCATACATGCGTCAAATGATTTTTCGGAGCCATCTAATATAATAGTAGTGTCATCTGCAAACTGAGAGAGTCTGTATTCTATTCCACCTATTTCAACTCCTTTGATATCTTTATTTTGTTTAAGTAGAATTGACAGAATTTCGGCACAAAGTAAAAATATGTAAGGCGATAACGGATCGCCTTGTCTACAACCTCTATGGATTTGGAAGAAGTCTGATAAAAATCCGCTTTGAGTGATGGCTGATGTTATATCTGTAAAAAATACCGTAAGCCCTCTTTTAATTGACTCACCGAAATTGAAAAAAATGTAAAACTTTGTTGATGAATTGCCACGAAATGGTATCGAAAGCTTTCTCAATATCTATTACTAGTAAAAGGCCTGGGAGTTATGCTTGATCTGTATAATTCATTATATCATATATCAGTCTCGTATTTTCTCCTACATATCTACCACTAATAAAACCAGTTTGGTCACTTGAAATGAGTTTTGTTAAAACCGTTTTAATTCTTTCAGAAATGCATCCAGATGCAATTTTATAAAGGACATTTAAAATAGTTATAGGTCGCCAATTTTTAAGGTATTGTCTAGGTTTTTCTCCCTTTGGTATACAAGTAATTATACCTTGTCTTTGAGTAACAGATAATTTCCCATTTCTATACCCTTCATTTATAGCTCGGGTTATAAAACAAATAATGTCTTTATGAAAGAAATTAAAATATTCAACCGTAAAACCATCAGACCCAGGGCTTTTGTTGTTTTTCATTCTCTTAAGAACTTTAATTATTTCTCCTGATGTTATTTCACCTTCTAATATATTTTTTTTCTTCTGTCGATAATATAGGAGAGTCAGTTATTTTATCGAATATATCGTCAATTATTACATCGGAGTTTAAATCTTTAGAATTGTATAGCTCTTTATAAAAAGTTTGTGTTTCTTCTAGTATTTCATCTTGTTTATTTAAAATAGACCCGTTATCTTTTTGAATTTTAAAAATGGTTTAATTTGTGTAATTTCTTGACTCTAAACTGCAAAAAAATTTGGTTGGTTTCTCTCCCTCTTCTGTCCATCTTACCCTTGCTCTCACCATTATACCTTGTATTTTTTCTTTTCGGATATTCTGTAATTCTACCTTTTTTTCTTCTATTTTATTTATATTAATTTCGGGTGTTTTCTCCAGTTCTTTTATTTCCTCTTGTAGTTTTTGTTCTTGCAATATTTTTTGTTTTTTTTTTCTTGTACGCCGAGTATGATATGGTCTTACCTCTTATTTCAATTAACAGGGTCTCTAGAAAAAGCTGGTCTGATATAGTCAATTGGATATTTTCGCAATTAGTGTTTTGAATAAAATCTATATTATAAACTGGGACCATGTATTGCTGTTTAACCTGATTTATACAAGTTTTATGGTTTTTATATAATCAGCATCTTTTAATAGAATGTTATTAAATTTCCACAAACCTGGTCCTTTTTTAAAGTCATTTTTCTGTAATGACAGAACAGCGGTGGAATGGTCAGATCTATAGCTTGGTAGTATATTTACATTTTGAACAGTCGGCATTAAATTTTCGGAGAGAAGGAAGAAATCTAGTCTGGCTTGTTTAAGGGGAGTCGGCTTTCTCCAGGTATATCTTCTCGTTTGTTCGTGTAATTCTCTAAATGGATCGGTCAGATTTAAATCTTCTTTCATCGACAGAACTCATTCTTTTGCCTTTGGATTGTTAATATTTAAATAATTATACGTATCCAGGTTTTGGTCCTGTACCAAATTAAAATCACCGCATATAATGCATGAGTCGTTTTCATATTCTTCTATCATTTCTGCAAGTTCGATATAAAATTCGGGTGAATCTTCATTTGGTCCATATATATTAATTAATGTAATCCTCTTACCTTCTATTTCTAAATCTAGAACAATATAATTACCATTAATGCCATGTTTAGTTCTGTAAATTTTGTATTCAAAATCGTTATTGAATAAAATACAGACTCCTCTTGCATTTGACGTGTATGAGCTGTAAATAACCTTTCCACCCCATTATGCAGATATATATGGTTCAAGAGCTTCTGTAAAATGTGTCCTGTAGGCAGTATATTTGGAACTTCTGTTGTCTTAAAAAATGAAAGATGTCTCTTCGTTTCTGAGAATCATGAATACTCCTAACATTTGTGCTAGCAATTTTCAACAAATTACGTAACTCTACCATTTTTTGTCGTACGATAAGCTGAGCGATAATTTGAGTGGAAATGTCTTTTCCGATGTCTGGTGTTACGTACTTTATTGATTTTACGATTTTCAAAATTTGTTTGAGTTGTGATATTTTTCATTCTATAAAAGATAAGGTAAAAAGAATTTGAAACTGAGAATATAAAATCAAAGTGTTCTTCCTTATTGGCGACAGAAGGGTACATCAGTTTTACCCTGGTCATCGTCCTAGGATCCGCCGTTTAACACCTATGGATACTATGTACAGAAATCTCGTTTTGTATGATGAATAGACTATGGATAATATTTGTAACTATTTACAATGATAACGGCAACAATGTTCACTCGATCACGAGAACATGCCTATGTAATTCTGACCCCCTTAAACCCCACCTTTACAAAAGGTAAACCTCATTCTTCCCATACCCACCCAAAACACGCACCGTAGGTATCCGAGGCGGTTTTAACGGGCACCCACAACCCATGCTCCGAGCAGAAACAAGAAAATATCGGATTTTTTATTAGACAATTTTCATTTTTTGGTGGTAGAATTTTCCAGTATATTTAAATAGGCGTATTTTCGTAATGCTTAAGTAGGAGAATAAAAAGGTATCCACATCTATAATTTTGATGTCTCTAAACATATCATATGGACACATTCTAACCTACCATTGTACTCCCGTCTACAGTATTCGGCAGCAGGAAGGCAATTAAAAGGGGCCTTTGTATGGTCGTGGCATTGTCAAAACATATACATACGAATATCATTTGTATAGCATCTCAAATGAACACTATTGAAACACGTACATGTATATATCATTTATAAAACATCTTAAGTAATAGTTAACCCATTTTATACCAAATTAAAGTTCTTCTCCCTCCCACGACAAAAAGAGTCCCTTTCAAAATTTGGGGGTCAGACGCCGCGTTCTGTAGCGTCCAATCTGGGCCCGCACTGTTTGTCATTTACTTGTGGTGGGCTTTCGGGACTAAAATGGGTTTGGTGAATTTTTTCGTAAAAATAGCATTGAATATGAGTGAATATGACATTGAATCTGTATAAATCGTATATACAGCAATTCAAATGAATGTTATGCTTTTATAATAACATAACTTCTGTGGCATTAGTGTATAAATAAATAACCAGTAGGTTATAGGCAAAGTATAAACTTTTCAGGTCTTTATTTTTTCTAGTTCTTGCACTACCACTGAACTTTCTAAATTATTAACTTCCTGTCTTACTGCTATTAAAACGCATGTAATTAAATATTGTGATAAAGTCTTTGAAAGATCAGGAAGAAATCTGTTTTGGTCTATAAAAAATTCGAATGAGGTTTTAAATAAATTGAAATCTAGACAGTTTCGTGCTTCTAGTCTGTCTACCTACGATTTTCCACTCTTTACACTACACTTCCTCATAATCTTATAAAAGAAAAGCTTAATGATTTAATTGAATGGGCTTTTCACAGAGAAGATTCTCTCTATCTTGCATGCAATGTCAGAAATGCATTTTTCACTTCTAAAGAGCATAAGAATTATACACTTTGGTCATGTCAGAAAGTGTGTGATGCCCTCACCTTTCTACTTGACAATATTTATATTAGATTCGGTACTAAGTTATTTAGACAAATTGTGGGTATTCCGATGGGTACTAATTGCGCACCTCTTGTGGCTGATCTGTTCTTGTATTGTTATGAAAGAGACTTCATTTTGTCGCTTTCCATTGATAACCAATCTGAAATTATTGAAGCTTTTAGCTCTACTTCTAGATATTTAGATGATTTATTAAATATTGATAATACCTATTTTGATGGTTTGATCAGTCAGATTTACCCCCTAGAACTTCAGTTAAATAAAGCAAATTCTTCTGATACCGAGGCCCCGTTTTTGGATTTACATCTTTCTATTGTAGATGGATTTGTTTCGTGCAAAATTTATGATAAACGCGATGACTTTGATTTTGAGATTATAAATTTTCCTTTTTTGGATGGTGATGTTCCTCGTGCGCCATCCTATGGCGTTTATATTTCGCAATTAATTCGATTTGCTAGAGTGTGTAGTCATGTAACTGACTTCAACACTCGTAATAAATTATTAACGGCTAAACTCCTTAATCAGGGTTATCGGTACCATAAACTACGCAAAGCCTTTTCAAAATTTTATAGACGCCATTCTGATTTAATTTCAAAATTCAATATTGGACTTAAATCTCTTCTGCAACAAGGTCTATCGGAACCCGAATTTTATGGTGACTTAGTATATAAATTCAGAAAAATATTTAACCGCAATGACTTCAGCACCCAATTTCGTAAAATCATTCTTCGATATAAAAAGATTGGGTACAACATGGATATTATACGACAGACTGCATGCATGGTAGTTAACCCAATCACGGTTGGCAACTTTGCTTCCCTCTTTAATTGCACGCCGGTGGGTCAGGCCTCAGATTCTATGACGGCTCCAACGTAAAGGCTTATTGAAAATTAAAGAGATAATGTTGGTTGGTGCCTGATGCTCTGTCTCTGGTCGGGCTCATCGGAGTCTAACTGTTGGTTTTCTTTTGCTCCAGCATTTCAGTGATTTCTTGCCGTCGAGTCCTCACCGTTGTCTCACCTCTGTGGTTCTTTGATTTCTGTGTTCACGGAGATGTTGCACTGATGAGTTAGGAGGCCTTCATGCGGACTGAACAAAATTTTTTTGTCTAAATCGCGACGGAAGTAAGGGCGAGGATTGTGGCCGCGTGGGATCGATTTAAGCCCCCCCCAGTGGGGATCTTCCACTGGCCGTTCCGGGGCGGCTCTTCTGTGGCGATTTATTTATGTTGTTGTTTGTTACTTACTGTGTGTGTCACTTGTGTCTTTTGGTTTTGGATGGCCGTGTGGCCATTTTGTGGGAAAGTAATTGTCCATATGGCCTTCCTTTGTTTAGGTTTCCGTTGTGGTCTGGTCGCTTAATGTTTGTATTTCTTTCCCTTTGGTGTCTTTTATGGATGGAGTGGGTTAATTGTATCAATTCCTGATCTTTGTTTTACTTCTACTTTAAATAAATTGAAATCTTGACATTTTTGTGCTTCTAGTCTGTCTACCTACGATTTTTCCACTCTTTACACTACACTTCCTCATAATCTTATAAAAGAAAAGCTTAATGATTTAATTGAATGGGCTTTTCACAGAGAAGATTCTCTCTATCTTGCATGTGGTGTCAGAAATGCATTTTTCGCTTCTGGGGAGCGTGGGAGTTGTGCACTTTGGTCGTGTCAGAAAGTGTGTGATGCCCTCGCCTTTCTGCTTGGCAGTGTTTATATTAGATTCGGTGCTTGGTTGTTTTGACAGGTTGTGGGTGTTCCGGTGGGTGCTGGTTGCGCGCCTCTTGTGGCTGATCTGTTCTTGTGTTGTTATGAAAGAGACTTCATTTTGTCGCTTTCCATTGGTGGCCGGTCTGAAATTATTGAGGCTTTTAGCTCTACTTCTAGATGTTTGGGTGGTTTGTTGAATGTTGGTGGTGCCTATTTTGATGGTTTGGTCGGTCGGGTTTGCCCCCTGGAGCTTCAGTTAAATAAAGCGAATTCTTCTGATACCGAGGCCCCGTTTTTGGATTTACATCTATCTATTGTAGATGGATTTGTTTCGTGCAAAATTTGTGATAAACGCGATGACTTTGATTTTGAGATTGTAAATTTTCCTTTTTTGGATGGTGGTGTTCCTCGTGCGCCGTCCTGTGGCGTTTGTGTTTCGCAATTGGTTCGATTTGCTAGAGTGCGTAGTCATGTATCTGACTTCAACACTCGTAATAAATTATTAACGGCTAAACTCCTTAATCAGGGTTATCGGTACCATAAACTACGCAAAGCCTTTTCGGGGTTTTGTGGGCGCCATTCTGATTTAATTTCGGAGTTCAATATTGGGCTTGAGTCTCTTCTGCAGCGGGGTCTGTCGGAGCCCGGGTTTTGTGGCGACTTGGTGTGTGGGTTCAGAAAGATATATGGCCGCGATGACTTCAGCACCCAATTTCGTAAAATCGTTCTTCGGTGTGGGGGGGGGGGGGGGGGGGGTTGGGTACAACATGGATGTTGTGCGGCGGACTGCATGCATGGTGGTTGGCCCGGTCGCGGTTGGCGACTTTGCTTCCCTCTTTGGTTGCGCGCCGGTGGGTCGGGCCTCAGATTCTGTGGCGGCTCCGGCGTGGGGGCTTGTTGAGAATTGGAGAGATGGTGTTGGTTGGTGCCTGGTGCTCTGTCTCTGGTCGGGCTCGTCGGAGTCTGGCTGTTGGTTTTCTTTTGCTCCAGCGTTTCGGTGGTTTCTTGCTGTCGGGTCCTCAACGTTGTCTCGCCTCTGTGTTTTTTTATTTTTGTGTTGGCGGGGGTGTTGCGCTGGTGGGTTGGGAGGCCTTTATGCGGACTGAGCGGGTTGTTTGTCTGGGTCGCGGCGGAGGTGGGGGCGGGGGTTGTGGCCGCGTAGGATCGATTTAAGCCCCCCAGTGGGGGTCTTCCACTGGCCGTTCCGGGGCGGCTCTTCTGTGGCGATTTATTTATGTTGTTGTTTGTTGCTTGCTGTGTGTGTCGCTTGTGTCTTTTAATTTTGGATGGCCATATGGCCATTTTGTGGGAAAGTAACTGTCCATATGGCCTTCCTTTGTTTAGGTTTCCATTATGGTCTGGTCGCTTAATGTTTGTATTTCTTTCCCTTTGGTGTCTTTTATGGATTGAGTAAGTTAATTGTATCAATTCCTGATCTTTGTTTTACTTCTACTTTGATGTCAGCAGTGGTATATATACATAAACATACATACATTGTACATATATTAACATAATGTACAAATACACAGACATACAAGTATCAAGGCTTATATTGGCTAACTTGTAGGCATTGTATAAATGATTTTAGAATCAATTTATTTAGGCGTACTCACTTTTATTCAAAAGGAGGCATATACATAACTGAGACATTGGTATTGATCAATGAGAAGAGTAATTGCCTCTATGGCATTTAATGTTCACGAAAACAGTACCAACCAATAAATTTGGATACCTGATATAACACTCCTGAAACAAAACAATGATCAGCTGAGACAATTTGAAAGTGAATTGATTCCAGATTCAAGATTCACAGACAATAGTCAGCAGCAACTTCTATAAAAATTAAAATAAACACAGAGCCTTAAATAAGACAAGAAGACTAATCATTAGTTTCTGTGTAGAATCACCAGTAAATATTTTAAGTATCTACAATTTTGAGATGAATCAAGATAATTTGGTGACATTTACAATTTAAATGTAAAGGTAATTCAGAAAGGGAGTGTTTATTGAAAAGGAAAGAAAAATAGTCAACGAAACCAGTTTGATTTTTCTTTCTGAATTTTAAATGTTTGAGAAATATGGCAGCCAAAACCCAAGTAAGCAGACATACAAATATTAATAGGTATATTGGATGTACTCAATCTTTGAATGTGAAAACAAAACAGAACAAAAAAAAAGAAAGAAAAGAAAGAAAAGAAATACATCTGCATGTCTGAAACTGAAGCCTTGGTACTGTTCAGTTAAGTATATATCTACTGAATTTGTCACTTATTAAGAGTCATGGCTAAAGTACCACAACCTCTATGTTACCAATAAGTATGCTCCATCTTAAGTTGTTTCAAGAAAGTATCTAGATATTGTTTGTGCTTATAATTAATTAAAGCCTGTAAGTTGTGACTTAAACCTTGTTCTGCTTAACATCCAAATATGCCACACCCACTGCTGGTTATCAACCAATCAGATCACTTGATGCAAATTATTGTGACAGATTCATAAACTGAATGACAAACAATGAAGATCAAGATCAGAGAAGCTATATGATCTGGATCTTCTTTGTTTGAAAGGTAAGACATATCCGAACTCCGCAGCACAAGGGCTAATACATGTAATATAGTAGTTTTCCCATTCTGTTTTTTTTATTTCAAATTGGCAGGCATTTTATTCTACATCACCTAATTACTAGAGGACATGCTCCAATTCCTCCTGTTTCCAGGACTGCCAATGTCTGCAATAAGAGAATTCCAATCAAATATATTTGAATTTGCTAAATTGCCTGCTGAATCATAATTTTAACCTGATATTATACCAATTTCTGCAACATCCAACAGCTGAAAGACAATTAAAAGAAGCTGTTGCAAATTTAACAGGCAGTGGTCAGCAATACTTTTATATTAATGGCACGGACACTGAAATTAGATTTTTTTTTACATGTCTACCCTTCGAATAGCATCTCAGATATATGGTGGGTGTAACGGGCCTCCGTGGCCTAATGGATAAGAGCGCTGACTCTTAGTCATTAGGTCTCTCACCGCCGTGGGTTCGAGCCTCGCTCGGGTCACGTGTGAGACGCCAAGTTCTGCAACGGAAGGTCAGGTGGTTTTTCTCCGGCTACTCCGGTTTTCGCCCACCTATGATTAACGATCGGCTCGATATGAGTGAAATAATCTTGAAAGGGCCGTAAAACCCAAACCAAAAAAAAAAAAAAAAAAATATATGGTGGGTGTAAATAATATCAGAAACATGCATCAATCTACCTCTATGGCATGTAATGTTCACAAAAACAGAACCAACCAATAAATTTAGAAAGACTATTTGAAAAAAAAAAAAACAATGAGCAGCAAGACAATTGGAAAGTGTATTGATTCAAGATTCACAAACAATAATCAACAGCAAATTATATAAAAATTTAATATTGACACAGGGCCTTAAATATATGTTTGAGAAATATGACAGCCAAAGCCCAAGTAAGCAGACATACAAATATTAATAGGTATATTGGATGTACTCAGTCTTTGAATGTGAAAATAAAAAAAGAACAAAAAAAAAGAAAGAAAAGAAACACATCTGCATGTCTGAAACTGAAGCCTTGGTAATGTTTAGTAAAATTATATATCTGCTGAATTTGACACTTATTCAGAGTAATGGCTTAAATATCACAACCTCTATGTAACCATGATGCGAGTTCTTGGTATGGCTGGTTATTACAGAAAGTTCTGTAATAATTTCTCTGTCATTGCTGAGCCTTTGACAAATTTGCTCAGCAAAACAACAAAATTTCATTGGAATGAAATATGCCAAAATGCTTTTGATAAACTTAAAGCCATACTCAAGAGTGAGCCAGTTCTCTTAGCACCAATCCAATTTTGAAAAGGAGTTTAGGCTAGCTGTAGATGCTAGTGGCGTATGTGCAGGTGGTGTTTTGTTGCAGGAAGACGGAAATGGTGTGGATCATTCAGTTTGCTACTTTTCAAAAAAAAAAAAAAAATAATAATAAACATCAGAGAAATTACTCTACCATAGAGACAGAGTGCTTGTCCCTGATTCTTACTCTGTAACATGCTCTGCAGCATTTCGAAGTAGAAGTAAAACAAAGATCAGGAATCGATACAATTAACTTACTCCACCCATCAAAGACACCAAAGGGAAAGAAACACAAACATTAAGCGACCAGAGCATAACGGAAACCTATACAAAGGAAGGCCATAAAGACAGTTACTTTCCCACAAAATGGCCATATGGCCAAAATAAAAAGACACAAGTGATACACACAGTAAGTAACAAACAACACCATAAATAAACCGCCACAGAAGAACCGCCTTGGAACGGTCAGTGAAATGATTTCCACTGGGGGGCCAAAATCGACCTTACGTGACCACAATCCTCGCCCCCACTTCCGTCGCGATTTAGACAAATAATTTGTTCAGTCCGCATGAAGGCCTCCTAACTCATCAGTGCAACATCTCCGTGAACACAAAAAAGTTTATCTTACTCCTACTACTGCACCGATTATCGTTTGCAGTGATCACAATTCACTGACTTTCATACTTAAAATGAAAAACAAAAATCAGCGGTTGCTCAGTTGGAGTCTTATGCTACAAGAGTATAATTTACACATAAGACATATCAGAGGGAGAGATAACATTAACCCTGATGCCCTTTCAAGAGCTTGAGCAGTGTAAGGAATTGTGTTTTTCTTTCATACTGAAGTGGATTGTAGATACATGTTATTTTATATGCTGTGTTCAATATTTTATTATTCTTAAAGTGTAAGAAAGCTTTATTATATAAACCTTTCTTTTCCTCGAAGTGGGAGAGTGTTATGCATAAGAATATATTTTTCTGATTCCCACTTTCACCCCGCTGGGCGACCTGATAGCGCTATTAATATCTCGTTTATTCTTCTTAATGAAGTTTCAGGAAAAAATGAGTCACAGATGAATTTCATTTGTAAACAACTTGTTTACAAGGAAAAAGTACTTTGGAATCTTCCAGAAAGTTTGGGGTTGCATTATATTTAGAAAATTACCGAATCTTATTCCACAGCCCTCTGGAACGTTCTAGAGAAATCTTAGGGTCTATAAAAGAGCTTGATTTTTCTCTTTGAGTTTGAAGTTTGGGTTTATAAGAAAAGTTATTTCTGAATTCTGTGTTGGATTGTTAAAGTATATTACTTTTCATTTCGGACTGTGAATTCTGTGGGATCAAGGAAAATAGATTCATTCAAGGATATTTCATAACAGAGCTAAGTAAAATTTATTTACTTCTACGGGTTAAAGAAAGTTTGTAAATAAATTTTGTTAAATTTTTCCAAAGGCTTGTTTGCTTTTTCTTCCTGCTACGCCTGGCTCGTTATTAAAGCGCACTGTTCTGGTTTAACCGCTTTGGTATAAGCATGCCCAGGAAAAGTATGGATAAGTAAACTGACCGGCTCAAAAATGACTTTAAATAGGTTTGATGGGCCGTTAAATGCCAATACAAACAAACAAAAGCTTCCATGTTCTCATAGCCCCAGATATGAAGTAAGAAGGTAAAGATAACAAAATGTTATTTTTTCTTGTTTCAAGTTAAAAACATATGCTGCGGGTACTTGTTATAAAGCATTGCCTATCAATGAGATGGCTATTGTTTAATGGAGAACCCAAAACAAGAAAAATATCTCAAAATTATCCTCTCTACCTGCAGCTGTATTTTTATGAAAAAGACCATCATTGAGCTGCTAAAGGCAATACCATGTTTTCTAATAATAATTATTTTGATATTATCTTGAATCATAATTGCCATTAACACAATTTCATATGGGTGAAAATGCATGTTGACTGGTTTTGGAAACTGCACTCACCATGGCACCTGAAAAGAAAGATATTGTTTCCTATCACTTTTTTTCCTGTAATTTTCCCATTTTGTCCAATAATAATAACATTTTTTCCATTTTTTTCTGGTTTTGCGGTTCATTCATAAAAGTGCAATGCCATATTGACCTGATAAAGCTCACTTGTCCTGAGATAGCGTATCTTTATCAGGTCAATGTGCTGCAATGCAATTAATATAGAGGGTAACCGATAATACACACATACCAGCATCACTGTGATAAAATGGGGGTCTTTTTGTTTTCTAGAACAAGCATTTGACACATAAAAATACATTTCTTTTACTAATTTCTTGTCGAAATTTAGTTTGTGGGTGTGCGTTAGAACCACCTCAATGAGGGAGTTTATCGAGTACTCACAATCTATATTTTTGGCAAAATAAGAAAAAGAATGGCAAACTGCAGTTTTCTCTAAATATATATAAATAGGGCCCCGTCAAGCGATTTTGGTACTTATCGCCTATGCGAGCAGCGAAGGTTCAGGCGAGCCTGAGCATCCGCGCAGTCTCGCCAGAACCTTCGCTGCTCGCTCATACAAGCAGTGAATCAAGAGGAACCTTCAGACACAAAGCCATATCCCTGGCCCCTCTGAATGGCTGGACATGCGCAGTTAAAATTTGTCATGACGGAATGCTCGAAGACACAAATTCGCTTGGCGGGGCTCATTAAACTATCAAGCGTTGTTAAGTGGGTTGGACATTACACAGACCTGTTAACCGATGACTTTTGTTTGGTCAAAACTTCCTGTGCATTATTTTATTTCTGCTCCGAAAGCATGTATTATTTAATTCTTTTTTTTTGGGGGGGGGGGGGGGGGAGGGGGGGCGGTGGAATTTTATCATTTTCACGATTATTTCACTTATTCGCTCGTTTCAAGCCGATTAGAGGTTCAGAGGTGGGTGGTGACAGGAGTACCTGGACAAAGACCACTTTACCTTCTGTTACAAAACCTGTCCCATCTAGGCAGTTTATGTAAGTCAGTATACAAAGGTGGATGGAAGAGTGGATTAGATCGCAGGGACCCGGCGCATTTTTATGTGATTTGGCAAGTTTATACAAAAAACAAGAGGGCCTCTGGGCCCTGAATCGCTCACCTGAGAATCAGTGTCTCTAGTACAGTCTTGGCCCAAGGGCTATAATTTGAAAAAAAACTTGGTAGCGGTCCACTAGATGAAGCTTCATACCAACTAGCCTTCTAGTTTCAGAAAAGAAAATTTTTAAAGGTCTTCCCTATATAAGCCTATGTTAAACAAGTGGGTCCTGGCACGTGGACATTTTTGGCGCCAGATTATTATTTGAAAAATCTCAGTAGAGGTCCACTAGATGAAGCTTCATACCAAATATCAAAGACCTGGGCCTTCTGGTTTCAGATAAAAGAAGATTTTTAAAGGTTCTTCCTATATAAGCCTATGTAAAACTAGTGGGCCCGGCGCGGGGCATTTTTGGCTCCAAGGCTATAATTTGAACAATCTTGGTAGAGGTCCATTAGATGAAACTTCATGCCAAATATCAAATACCTTGGTCTTCTGTTTTCAAACAAGAAGATTTTTAAAGGTTTTCTATACATAAGCCCATGTAAAACTAGTGGGCTCTGGTATGTGAGCATTTTTGGTGCCATGGCTATAATTTGAACACTCTCAGTAGAGGTTCACTAGATGAAACTTCACGCAAAACATCAAAGACCTGGGCCTTCTGGTTTCAGGCAAGAAGATTTTAAAGGTTTTTCCTATATAAGCCTATGTAAAACTAGTGTGTCCTGGCGCAGGGACATTTTTGGCCCCAAGGCTATTATTTGAACAATAGATGAAGCTTCATACCAAATATCAAAGACCTGGGCCTTCTGGTTTCTGACAATAAGATTTTTAAAGGTTATCTCTGTAAACGCCTATGTGAAACCAGTTGGCCCCGGCAAGGGGGCATTGTTGACCTCAGGACTACATTTTGAAAAATCTTGGTAGAGGTCCACTAGATGAAGCTTCATGCAAAATATCAAAGACCTGGGCCTTCTGGTTTCAGACAAGAAGATTTTTGAAGGTTTTTCCTATTTATGCCTATGTGAAACCAGTAGGCCCCAGCGCGAGGGCATTTTTGGACCAAGGACTATATTTTGAACAATTATGGTAGAGGTCCACTAGATGAAGCTTCATGCCAAATATCAAAGACCTGGGCCTTCTGGTTTAAGACAAGAAGAATTTTAAAGGTTTTCCCTATTATACGCCTATGTGAAAACAGTGGGCCCTGACGCGGTGGCATTTTTGGCCCCAGAACTATATTTTGAACAATCTTGGTAGAGGTCCACTAGATGAAGCTTCATACCAAATATCAAATACCTGGGCCTTCTGGTTTCAGACAAGAAGATTTTTAAAGGTTTTCCCCATGTAAGTCTATGTTAAACTGGTAGGCCCCGGCGCGGGGGCATTTTTGACCCCAGGGCTATTATTTGAACAATCTTGGTAGAGGTCCACTAGCTGAAGCTTCATACCAACTTTCAAAGACCTGGGCCTTCTGGTTTCAGACAAGAAGATTTTTAAAGGTCTTCCTCATATAAGTCTATGTAAAACTGGTAGGCCCCGGCGCGGGGGCATTTTTGGCCCCAGGGCTATAATTTGAACAATCCTGGTATTGGTCCACTAGACGAAGCTTCACACCAAATATTGAAGACCTGGGTCTTGCGGTTTCAGGTTTCAAGGTTTTTCCTATATATGCCTATGTGAAACCAGTAGGCCCCAGCACGGGGGCATTTTTGGACCAAGGACTATATTTTGAACAATCTTGGTAGAGGTCCACTAGATGAAGCTTCGTGTCAAATATCAAAGACCTGGGCCTTCTGGTTTCAGACAAGATGATTTTAAAGGTTTTCTGTATTATACGCCTATGTGAAAACAGTGGGCCCTGGCGCGGGGGCATTTTTGACCCAAGAACTATATGTTGAACAATCGTTGTAGAGGTCCACCAGATGAAGCTTCATACCAAATATCAAAGACCTGGGCGTTCTGGTTTCAGACAAGAAGATTTTTAAAGGTTTTCCCCATATAAGTCCGTGTAAAACGGGTAGGCCCCGGCGCGGGGGCATTTTTGGCCCCAGGGCTATAATTTGAGAGTGTAATAACGCCATGTAATGGCTATTATTTGAACAACCTTGGTAGAGGTCCACTAGATGAAGCTTCACGCCAAATATTGAAGACATGGGCCTTGCGGTTTCAGTGTAGAAGATTTTTTAAGTTTTCATTAAAAAAATCTATTTTTGGCTCCTGTGACCTTGACGTGAAACGGACCGGAACCATTTGAACTTTGAAAGGAGACCACCTAAGGATCATTCCTGTGAAGTTTGGTCAAAATACGATCAGTGGTTTAGGAGATGTCGTTTGAAGAAAAAGTTTACGGACGCACGGACGCACGGACGGACGCACGCCCGTCGCACCCATGCACGGGCGACGGACAAAAAGTCATCACAAAAGCTCAGCTAAAAAAAAGGGGAAATGATACTAAATATTTAGGATATATAGTATATATTTAGTACCATTCCCCATTTTTATATAAACTGTCCAAATCACACACAAAATGCATCGGTCCCTGTGGATTAGAAAGATAGATTTTGTTTGATTTGAGGAGGTTTTAGTTTTAATGTCCCGGTCAACACTTTACAGGTCATTTAAGAGACATTGCTTCCAATTTTGTGGGACTTTTACCCGACTGAGATGAATTGACATCTCGAGCCCTGTTGGCCAATGAATCCATTAGTGTTTATAGGCAGGCTCTACGCGGTTTACCAGTTCTCATGTGTCACCGGTTCATCCTCTGTGTAGAAGCATCATGCTACTTTATTTAACTATCAATCTTTAGGACCTAGTCGTATCTACCCTGCTAGCATTCTACATAAATCTACAGCGGGCCGTTAGCGGCCCGTCAGCTACCCTGACGGGCCGCTAACGGCCCACTGTAGATTTATGTAGAATGCTTACTGGGTATTTCTTTACGCCCTGATGGGCGGGGCCGATAGATAGATAGAGTAGCAGGCCAGCAGGCATAGATAGGAAATTATCTACGGATCGTCTGTTTGGGTAAGTGACTGTGATTAAGCATCGGCCTCCTGTACGAGCACCAGGTGCTGCACAGCTAAAATCGAATTCAGCAAAAAGAGACCATTGAAGCAAATCTTACCAAGAGATGAAAAGCCATGGCAATAATATAGTTCATGAGGAGAGGATTATCCACATGATTATAAGGAACTTCAAATAAAATAAAATTAAGCCAGATTGTCAACTGTTTTCCTCCAAGATGACGGCACTTTTCAATGTTTACTGTCAGGCCCTGCCGACGATGGCACAACAGAAGAAGTGTCGGCGACATGCTTAATGAACTAGAATGGCCGTCCCTAGAGGCCCGTCGTGAGCAGTCCTCTTTAACCTTCTTCTATAAGACACATTCAGGTACTGTGGCCGTTTATAAAGACAAATACTTGACCCCTGCGACAGTTTCAACCCGAACAAGGGCATCAAAAGTAAACAACTCACAATATCACAGGTACCAGTCCTATAGTGATGCCCTGAAAAATTCCTTTCTTTCCTAGAACTTTTCTCCAGTGGAATAGTATTCCCTCTTCTGTGGTGAATGCTAAGACTACAGAGGAGTTCAAAGCCCGTACGGTTGCACTACAGTAAATAATTGGTCTGTATGAAAGCTGTGCTTGCTTTGGGGGAGAACTTTCAGTACGGAATTGAATATTCTGCTGCTTCTGATTGGATTTGTTGCTAAGCCATTATTTTTCTGAGAAGTATTATTGTTTATTAGAAGAAATATTAGTAGGTATTTGCTATTGTGGAAAGCAGCTGATTTAAATTGAACTAGAAAATTGTGCTGACTGGCCACTGGAAATGCCTGGATTTATTCGCTGCGGTATGGGTTTGTTGACACTGGCTGCCGAAAAGGCCAAAATTTGCCACACAACACCCACATTGTTTAGCTGCTTCTGGAAGGTAAATGGTCAATCTGTCAAATTATATGCCTCATAATGGAAGCATTGGATTTGCTGAAATGTGGTAGAACATTGAATATGCCCCAATTTACATTGTGAGTAAGGGGATTTTTTTTACTGTAGTGTCACCGTACACAGTGTAAGATTGAGATTCAGAGGTATGGGTTTAATTTTACCTCTAAATAGTTTTAAGGACTCATACAGTGACTTCTCTCTCTCTCTCTCTCTCTATCTCTCTCTCTCTCTCTCTAGCTAAATTGTAAATTTAGCTACGCACCGGCCAAATATGACCGACTCAGTAGATAGATAGAAGCGAGTATAGTCAGTAGAAACTTCGTTCGCGAGATACAGTTAAAAACATTACGCAAGCACGCCTATACATATACATTGCAACCTTTATCGCCGAAAATATGAACATTTTATGATGAAACATTGTTATATTTTTCTTATTTCTGCTCAAAATATAGATTGTGGGCACTCGTTAGAACCGCCTCATCGAGGCGGTTCTAACGAGTACTCACAATCTATATTTTAGAGCAGAAATAAGAAAAATAAGGTATACCCCCGGAAACCCCAGTTTTACTATATAAAAGTCGGGTTCAAGGGGGTTAAAATTACATAGGCGTGTTTTCGTGATGAGGTGAAACTAAATAGTGCAAAAATCAAGAACTTATATATACTTATTTTGCTTAATGATTTTTCTTTTTTATGCAATAATAGCGATAAAACATGCATGAAAAACCATGTTTGATCCCTATATTCTAACTAACGGGGTGGTTTGGTGAGGCATATGTGTCGTGTACCGAACGTTACAGTGGCGTCCAACTTATATTAGCTTACAGTTGGGCAAGGTCTGCTGTCGTTGCAGCAGTAAAGTGTTTTTGTTTCTTCCATTCATTATCCTCTTTTTCCCCGTTGTCCCTCACTTTAAAGGTGCATTAATGAGCTACCGGGTCTCATTTTTTTCTGTTTTTTATCTTCAATTCATACTCCTTTGTCATGTGTACACTTTTGGAGCCAAATACAGCTTCAGAACTTTGTGAAAATGGTCGTTTTCCTTCATGTTTACCCTTCGCTCTGAACATGTGTTCGGAATTTCTGTTCTAAAAATAAATCTGTCACTTTACACATACATGGCGACAGTATCGTCTCTGAGTGTCGTTACTTATGGCATGGTCTTCAGCGTCATATTTTTTTCCGATTCAGGCATGGCCTAAGCAAACAAGGCCAAAAATAAACGTCGCATAACGTCATATATGGGGATTCTATTTTTGTCACGAAGTAAAAATAGATCTAACTAGTGTTCGAAACCTAGTTAGGGAATCCCTCTCAAACTCGTTTACCTGTCATCATAATTGTTCGCATTTTTGCATAAAATGCATTCATTTGTATTGTTTTAAAGAAAAATACCGGCTATATGTATTTTATTTTTGGAAGCATTTTTTCCAGATAGCTCAATAATACACCTTAAACCTCTACTACCTCTTCCATTTTATTTATCTCTTTCTCTGGGAGACGACGCAAAATGACCCATAAGGTTTAATGTGTCGTTAAACCCCAACAAAATTAACCCATTCAGTACCAGAAACCCCTAAAGGGGTACCTTAGCAAACAGTGCAAGCCCAGATCAGACGCCGCAGAACGCGGCGTCTGATCAGGGCCCACACTGTATGCAAAATGTTAAGCCATTTCCCGAATGAATTTTGAAGGAACCACAACCTGACACCCCTAAATTTCGAGATGCACTCCTGCCATATATAAGGTACACGATTCCATTTTGGTGCAAAAAGGGTTACTCAGTCAACCCATCGTTGCTTAGAGACTCCGCAAGAAAACTAAACAATGCACTTTAAAATCAACAGTTTGACTAAGACGTACTGTATATCAACCTCTTCGTATCCACCCAGCAGGGTGTCCACAATTCGAGTAAAGCAAAATTCCCTGACTTTTCCCTGACTAAAACCATATTTCCCTGGCCAACATTTTTGATATTTTGCGCATTTAGTTCTATCATCTGTTGGCCTCCCCCTCCCCTACAGTCAGCCTTTTATTCCGCTGTGATTTTCTTACTCTTTAAACATGTTTTTTTTGTTTGCTTTTTTATGTTTGTATTTTCCCTTTGAATCTATTTTCTATTTTTCTTTTTTTCTAAACGCATACATGTACATGAATTTACATAAGTCATTTGTATTGTTGAAAATCCTTCAAACAAGAGGCTCAATGAGCCTAGTAACCGCTCACCTGAGGAACATTTTAGAAAGCTGTTTGTCAGAGCATTAAATTTTTTGAAGTTCTTTCAATTATAAATCAGTGGGAGATAAACGTAATAACCTAGCAATATGTGCACGGCGTAAACTTAAAAATCTAGCAATATGTGTTTGGCGCAATGTAAAAACCCCTAACAATCTGTACATGCGGTAAACGTTAAAACCTAGCAATCTGTGTTTGGCGCAAACGTAAGAAACCTAGCAATCTGTGCACGGCGTAAACGTAAAAACCAAGCAATCTGTGTTTGGCGCAAACATAAATAACTATCAATCTGTGCACGGCGTAAACATAAAATCCTAACAATCAATGTTTGGAGCATTGAAAGTTGATAAGTGGATTGCTAGTGATGAGCAGATGATCTGATTAACTTTTTAAGAAATTGAATTCCCCAAAATACCGCATAAGTTATGGCCCTTTGTAAATCGGGGCATTTGTACATTGCATGATTTGTGACGCATAGCATAAAATTAGAACCATGTATGCTAGGGTTTTGAAATTTCATGCATAGTTCCTCATGACCCTTTGAAAATTTGGGCATTTGTACATTGCATGCCTTGTGATGCTAGTGTCGTAACCTATGTTACTCTGAGTTTTTTATCACCATTTCCCTGTTATAACAGTCAATTTGTGTTGATATGTTAATTGCATTCAGTAGTATTGAATGCACAGGGTCCAGTTTCAAGCTTTTTGAGAGGAAAAATATACTATCTTATAATAATATAGACAAGGAAAATATGACCAATCGGGAATGAAGTTGTGTAGCTCTGGCAATTTGTAACACACAAGTCAAAACTTGTCACACATGTAGATAACAAATTTATGTATACAATAGTACCTGCTATGTCTAATCTAGTCTTCACGGTAGAGAGCAACGTCACACATAATCTCCAGAATTGCTCAAAAATGATAATAGCGTGTAGCTAAGCCTGTCTGCTCTCTTCCCAAGAGATTCCAAAGTTTTCCATGGCACAACACAAAGAAAATTTACATCCATGTCCAGTATTTTCACCAATACCAATCACCTGTGTCCATAATTTCAATATAAACTTGTAAATACTACTCCAAAACTTGAAAACAATAACAATTATGACATCTCCTGGTTCTGGCAGCCATTTTTTATTTACAGAACATGAGTAAATAAATCATGATGTAATAGCATTAAGTTATTTTTTCATTGGCCAATTTGAATTGTTGAGATTTTTAACCAATGAAATCGCTCCTTTCAAATGGCTCCGAAAAATCGCTGCCAGAGCCAGGAGATGTCACAATTGTTATTGTTTCAAGATTTGGAGTAGTATTTATTTATTGAAATTATGGACAAAGGTGATTGGTATTGGTGAAAATTCTGGACATGGATATAAATTTTCGTTGTGTTGTGCCCTGGAAAACTCACTCCAGGTACAGTCTTCGGACAGGTAGGACGCATTAATCTCTCGCTCTTAGCTAATATTTTACACAATAATCTTTTTCTATTGTCTACATTTTTGTCTTACACAATCAACGGTATCACACCTGTTTTCGCACCTTTTCAAGCTGTGAAAACCGGATCATAGACGTGCCAATCTGTGTTATCAACAAAGATATTAAGCAGTTTCAAGTAGATAATAAGGGATAGATAGAAGGAAAATGGAGAAAGGAAATAGTGAATATAAGATAGATCAAGGCTAAGGAGTCAGGGCAGGGGATAAGGGGCCAAACACACCGCCGCCAGCACGGACCGGGGGGCGTGAAGATGAAAAGAAAATGGGGCTTGACATGTCGGGGATTCATTCAGACATGTTGAGCAGGGCGTTAGAGAATCCTAGAGAGGGAGACTCAGTGATGGGAACCACTGAGTCTGCATCTCTAGAGGCCGGGGAGCTCTCAGCAGCACCGAATGTTTGGGAGCGCGGGATAAGGAAACAAGCGGTCGGGGAGATCCTTGGGCCGGATATGACATCCACGCCCAAGCCCGGGTCATCCAACGGGAAAGGGGAGGGAAATCCTGGAAGGGCTCCTCCTACGGGTCAAAAGCGGGACAGGTCTCTCCTGTCCAGTGACTCGGAGGGCGAGTCTTTTGAGGGGCGACCTCGACCAAAAGCCTTAAATCCAGGGAAGGGAGAGGAGGAGGACTCAGAACCAGTACTGATCATAGATACTGAGTATGAGGCCGGGGCGGAGTCTCAAGAGGGGTTCACAGTAGTAAATGCGAAAAATGGGAAAACACACAAGGAGGGAAACGCAAACCCTGCCCCCACCCCCTGAGCATCCCACAGAAACGCGTAAGACAGCAGCGGCGGGCATGACGTATGTCTACGTCATGTTCGCGCTGGTGGGTGGCGCGTTCCCGTTAGGCAAACTTGAGACGTTCGCGTCAAAATTCAAGGCATACATTGGTGACGTCATCGAGGCCCATGCCCCTGAAAAGGGGAAGAGTCCCATTTTCAAGATCCCGGCCAGCAAAGTGTCAAGAGCCAGAAACTTTCAATTTAAAGATCTTGAACTGAATATAACCGTAACACAAAACGTTACAGAGCTTAGGAACAACACTAATAAAACGACGAACCAACAAAAAAAGACGTACGCGACACTAAACATAGACTCGAACATCAGACAGGACAAGCTGAGAGAGATGTTTGACTTTGGGCGGTATCAAATCTGTGATGCGCAGAGGATAACGTCCAGAGGCAGACAGCTCGACATAGTAAAATTAACCTTCGACAAGACACTCCGACTTTTGAACTTGAAAGCCGAACGAACAGACTGACAAACCCACTGCAGCCATGCCTTCTACAGTATCTGCGCTGTCAGAAATGTCAGAGGTATGGACACTCGGACAAACAAGTTGGCTGCTTTCAAAAAGCACCCAATAGGTTTGGTCTTGTCGGTCTACATTCTGATTTGAGCCAGCTGATATCATTATCCCACTTAATGCATTTTTTTTGAATAAAAATAATAAACTTAAACGTTCCAAGGCGGTTCTTCTGTCGCGGTATATTTTTGTTATGGTTTGTCTGAAGTTTGGAGGCCTTCATGCGGACTGAGCAAATTATTTGTCTAAATCGCGACGGAAGTAAGGGCGAGGATTGTGGCCACGTAAAATCGATTTAAGCCCCCCAGTGGAATTCGTTTCCGCTGACCGTTCCAAGGCGGTTCTTCTGTCGCGGTTTGTTCTTGTTATGATTTGTCTTTGGATGTTTGTGTCGCTTATGTTATTTTATTTTGGATAGCCTTTTGGCCATTTTATGGGAAAGTAACTGTCCTTTTGGCTTTCCGCTGTTGGTGTTTCCATTAGGGTCTGTTGCTTCATGTTTGTGTTTTTTTCCCTTTGGTGTCTCTGATGGGAGCCGTGAGTTGATTGTAACGATTCCTGGTCATTGCCTCCACTTCTATTATTTAATACAAAACGTGTATATAAAATTTCGAAGTCTGTGACCTTGGTATCAGGAGGGGTAGGTAGTGATGAGTATTCTGTGGTAAATTGTTTAACGCCTTGACAAGTATAAACTAAATGTAACTTACGTATGGTTTACACATGTATAGCACAAAACTTAACCAAACGAAAATGTAAACCGAATTTTTCAAAGGTCATAACTCTGTTAATATTTGGTGGACAGTAATTCTCGAAACTTAAGGCACATCTTCCCATCTTAGCCTTACTTCATTCACATTTTAGGCTTGATCGGATGAAAACTGTATAGTAGGAGTTATACGGAAACGAAAAAAAAAAAGTTTACGAACGGACGGACGGACACCAACCCCATAACTTAATACGACCGTTTTTAGTTGTTGTTGATGTTGTTGTTGTTTTTCAAACGGGTATATAAAAAGATTTTTCCTAAGTCATCAGGCCTTCTATAGGGCCTTGGTTATCTATTACATTTGTTGTTAACGTCCCTGTTAACACTGTATGTGTCTTTTTTTAGACATTGCTTCCAATCTGTGGCCCAATGAAACTAAATGGTTGAAATACATGAACGGTCCGACTCGAGCCATTTTTCCTTGGCAGGCTTAGAACTTCTAGGCGATTTAACACTACTCATGTGCGGCCGGTATCCGCATCATGCAGCCCAATCTATTTCTTCAATCTCCGATGGACGGGGGCCGATCAGACCTTGGAGCAATATATTGGACTGCATGAGCTGAAACCGACCGAACTTTGAAGTATTGCTGAACCGCCTGGGAAGATCTAAGCCTGCCCAGACGAAGTGCTGCGAATCAGACTGTATATTAAACCTCGGCAGCTTCTTTGAGCGGTACCTCCGAAAAACCTGAAATTTTTGTATATCTTTCTGGATCACAATTTAATTGTAAAAGAAGCTGATTAGTAAAACGTCAAGTATTGAGTGGAAATAAAGACCACCACTCTCGGCTTATCAGATACAATAGCTCCCATCGAATGCGCCAAAAAGTCTTTTAACAACTCAGTCTGTAACTGGTGGCAGGCCACTAAGTAGTCATAAAGTTTTTGAACAGAAACTTTTGCTATCTGTGCTGGGCCCAAGAACAATAAACAACGACCCATCAACGTTATGACTTTGTTTCGCTCCCTAAATATTTTATATATTTGGAAGAGTTAGGACCTTCGACCTTGGCACTGACGTTGATTCTAGTAGCAAAGACATGAAAATGTTTTTACACACCCAGCGATCTTTTTTATGTTTGGTTTTACGATCCTTTCAAGATTATTTCACTCACATCAAGCCGATCGTTAATCAGAGGTGAGCGAAAACTGGAGTACCCGATGAAAAACCTCCTGACCTTCCGTTGCAGAACTTCTCATTATGTGATCTGAGCCATGCTCAAACTTACAGCGTTGAGAGACCTAATGATTAAGAGTCAGCACTCTTATCCACTAGGCCATGGAGGCCCGTTACACCCAGCGATCTTTATAAATGAGGAAAAATAACGTTCTCTGTCTTTCCAACGTTTACATATACGTATTATTAGAGCTATCAGCGTACCGAAAGATGTTCAGAATATATAAATATGTTCCAATATGTGTGAAGTAAACCTTGCAAGTTTTGTTTATTTGTATTTAACGGCCCAGTCAACACTGATTTGGGTCATGTTTGGGCTGTCAGTGTACCTATCCACGCTTTTCCTGAGCAGGCTTATCCGTAAGCGGTTTACCAGTTCAGTGCACATTCTGTCGCCAAAAACTGACCCCTGCCCTTTCTGAATCAGCGGAAGGGAGAGAATGACCACAGAAAAGATTTCATAATCAATCTCCACGAAAGAATGTTGCCGACCCCGGTAGATTTTGAACCCGAGTCTTCCTTATCACCAGTCAGACTGCATCCGACTGAGCTACCGTAGCCAGCCACACGTTGTGAGTAGTAGAAGTTATGTTCTGTTGTTTTTCGTTTCCATGGCCCCATGGACTTACTCCATAATGGCATTGCAAGACGTAAAATTTGCGAAAATGACTTCGGCTGTTATAAGTTCCCCATAAGGGAAATAGATACGCCTTAAGGGGGTGGGGCTACTCCTGCAAAAGTAGTTTCTCTTTGAATATGTCTAAGGGGTATACTCTTAAAGGAAAGAATTTGCTCCTGGGGTGCAAATTCTTCCCTTTTAGAGTAGATCCCTTGAGGAGCAAATTCTTCCCTTTTTAGAGCAGACCCCTTTTTCAGTTGGACAGAGCCAACAGAGTAGCAACCATAAGGTCCTTAAAGTTGTATTTCCATCACGAAATCATGCCTATAGAATTGTGATCCCCTTTTATATGTTCTATAAAAGGGTTATCCTTTGGAAGCAAGGACTACACCACAGAACTGAAAAATATGGTGTGCACATTTTTTCTGGGCCAGACTAGCTAGTTTCGGCCAGTTAGGCCTCATCAGTGACCCTAAGATATTATCAAAATTCCACAATGGAATCAATGATCCCAAAGGACAAGAAAATATAATCTGCACTATGATGTAGGGCAGGGAGACGTTTTACCGCCGCCACACATTCCCATACACCAGTTGAAGTGAAGTAAAATATGTTCTATAAAAGGGCTATCCTTTGGAAGCAAGGAATACACCACAGAACTGAAAAATATGGAGTGTACATGTTTTCTGGGCCAGACTAGTTAGTTTCGGCCAATTAGGCCTCATCAGTGACCCTCAGATATTTTCAAAATTCCACAATGGAATCAATGATCCCAAAGGACAAGAAAATATAATCTTCACTTTTATATAGTAAAGCTCGGGTTTGCAGGGGTATAAATTAATTTCCGTATTCATGCTCTGAGGCACTAGATTGTGGGTACTCGATAGTTCTAATCGCCTCGTCAAGACGTTTCTGTCGACTCCCGCAATCTATGTTGTGAGCGAAAAAGGCAAATATTCCAATTTTTCTTTTTAAAATTTCCTTTTCTTTGGCCAAAAAATGACAATGTATTTGTATAGGTGTGTTTCGAAATACGGTAAAATGGTAGACTAACTGCCACACATGCCAGGTGTACCCATTTCCCTTAAGATATTTATTGTTGGAGTTGAAACGCTTGCTTTTCGGCCTGTTTCGCTATTCAGACAGGCTGTTTCCTGTAATCGCAGTATAGTATTGCATCATCGTTAAAGCTGATTGGTTGATCGCGTTACGTGCCCCTCCATGGAACAGTTACAATCTGGTCATTAGACCCGGTTTGCCCGCCTCACGGCGACCAAACCAAAAATGTAAAAGCAAAAGAGCCACCTGCCCACACTGCGCTGGGAACCACACACACAACGCATGCAAAACGAAACAAAACCGTAAATGCTCAAACTGCGGGATCGAGGGCCACGGCGCAGCATGGCGCGGATGCCCCGTATTCATGAACTACAAAGCTCACATAGATCAAATTAACAGGGAAATAAACAGAGACTGGAACAACATGAAATTCCAGTCTACATACAAACAACAGGAAACCAAAAATGTATGTGCGACACAATCCGCACATGCTGCACTTACCGCACCCACCACTCCCCAAGCAAAATCGCCTGATACAGAGCCCCCAAAAAGGGAAACCTACACAAAAACGGAAGTCGAAGCCCTGATCGCCGAAACCATAAAGCAAACCATGAGCTCTGTATTACACGAGCTCAACAAACTAAATTTACTTAGCGAAAAGACGTCAGAGGTGGTCATTGACAAAATCGTCAAAAATGCAACCACACACAAAGTAGATGCGGAAATCCGGAGCCAAACCACCACCGAAGAACCCGCAACATCAAACGCGATCTCCCCCGCAACAACGGAGATCACAAAATCGCAACCCACTGCAAGCACCCAAAACAAATCACCCGCACAAAGCAAAAGAAAAACTGTAAAGCCAAAGAGAACGCAAAGCCCGGGAGCGCGCGGCCGAAAAAAACTTAAACTACAGCGCCGCAGATCCTAAACCGAGGATCAAGGGCGGCAGTCGAAATTCTCAAATATAAAACGCAAAAAATAATATTACTGCCTAACTATGGGTCCCAGCAGCAGTGCTAAAGTCCGAGTGTTACAGTGGAATGCCCGTAGTCTGGCTGGCGGAGAAAAAAGAAAACTTGGGGCCTTAGGAAATTATATAGACTCATTAGGGTACACACCGGAGGTAATAGCAATTCAAGAAACCTGGGAAAAGAAAAAAAGCAAACCAATAAAAATCCCAGGATACAAACCCCCAGTGTCTTTTAGTAGGAGGGGAGGGAAACGGGGGGAGGGGTAGCCACCTTTATCAAATTAGGCCTAGATTCAGAAGAAATAAAATTTAGACACTCCAAAAAACATATAGAGGTAGTTATCGTCAGACTCTTTGCACAAAAAGAAAATATAGATATAATAAATTATTATGCGCCACCTGACGTCGAAATAACGTCTGACTTTTATGACGAAATTTATCAAAAAGTCGGGAAAAATTCAATATTTTTGGGGGATTTCAACGCCAGACATGAACTATGGGAGACGGACTACCAAAAGAACTACAACAATCATGACAAACGCGGACAGACACTGGTCGACTTCATAAATAGTACAGACTACATAGTCCTAAACACCGGATGTGGCACACGGTTCAGCGGCGAGCGCGGAAGCACGAGCGCAATAGACATTACACTGGTCAGCGCGTCACTTTGCGGATCAAGCGAAGGGCTAGTGGGGGACGACATGATGGGAAGCGATCACTTCCCCATCCTGACGTCGCTCAACGTCAATCACAAGTGCGTAACGCAACAGCCTGCCCGATGTTGGAAACTATACAAAGCAGATTGGGACCTCTTTAGGCAGAAACTTAAGCACATGAACATCTCCTTCGAAGGCACAAATATAAATGAATACAACCAAGAATTTGTCTCTGAGATTATGAAAGTATGCGAGAAAACCATACCAAAATCAAAGCCAAACAATAAACATAAAAACACTTTACCATGGCGGGATGCAAACTGCAGTGAAGCAATCAAAAAGAAAAATAAAGCATATTACAAATACAGAAAACACAAAACAAACGCACTTCTGGAAGAATTTAGGCGCGGAAGAGAAGAGACAAAATACATACCAAATCAAACAAAACAACACGCCTGGAGGGAATTTGTGTCTACTCTCACGTATAAAACCGATGCAAAGAAAATTTGGGATACTATCAGACGTTTTAATGGAAAACCCTTTCAGCCGGTAGAAGTCTTAAAGCAACAAAACATAAGGTACCATAATAATAAAGAAAAGGCAGAAATTTTGGCACAACATTACCGGCAGGTCTGCAGCAATGAAAACTTAGACCCCAATTTCAGACTTATTAGGGACACACAAGACCCCAGAATCGAGCAGGCTGTTAAAGACACCGATCACGCTGGCCAGTGCCACGCATACAACGCGAGCTTCTCATTTAGAGAACTACAAACCGCGCTGAACAAGAAAAAGAGCACTGCCCCCGGGGCTGACACTGTCCACTATGACATGCTAAAACACCTGCCAGAGAAGGGCAAGCACCAGCTCCTCGCCCTACTAAACAGATCTTGGAGCGATGTGACTCTCCCTTCACAATGGAAGGAGAGCACCATCGTCCCAATTTTAAAACCCGACAAGGACCCCCATGAACCGAAATCATACAGACCAATATCACTTACATCAACACTATGCAAAATAATGGAAACTATGGTAGCATTTAGACTGACGTCACACATTGAAAAAAAAAAAACAATCTCTTAGCAAACGAACAATCAGAAAACATGTACACTCCATATTTTTCACTTCTGTGGTGTATTCCTTGCTTCCAAAGGATAACCCTTTTATAGAACATATTTAACTTCACTACAGCTGGTGTGTGGGACTGTGTGGCGGCGGTAAAACGTCTCCCTGCCCTACATCATAGTGTAGATTATATTTTCTTGTCCTTTGGGATCATTGATTCCATTGTGGAATTTTGAAAATATCTGAGGGTCACTGATGAGGCCTAATTGGCCGAAACTAGCTAGTCTGGCCCAGAAAACATGTACACTCCATATTTTTCACTTCTGTGGTGTATTCCTTGCTTCCAAAGGATAACCCTTTTATAGAACATATTTAGAAAACACAGATCTACCATCGATCAATTTACCAGGCTGGAATCCGCTATCAAAAAAGCTAAATTACTCAAGCACTCACTAGTAGCGGTTTTCTTGGACCCAGAAAAAGCTTTCGACCTTCTGTGGACCAGGGGGGTCCTACTAAAACTAATGAAATGCGGAATTCAGGAGAAAATGCTAACTTGGATAAGCGACTTTCTGACTGGCCGGAAAATGAATGTAAGAATAGGAAACGATGAATCAGATTGCTATGATTGTGAAAATGGATCACCGCAGGGCTCAGTGCTCTCACCTATCCTTTTTAACCTGCTCATGAATACACTACAGGAAACACTAAGGGCTCTATCATTAGATATATCCATGTTCGCGGATGACGGCCTGATCTGGAATACTGCTAAAAAAAACAAAAAGTGCCCTACCAACATTACAAAAAGCGCTAATTGCTATGAAAGACTGGGCGACAAATTGGGGCTTTAAACTATCAACTGAAAAAACCACATGTGTCGTCTTCAACAGGAATTTCGCAAGCCCCCGCCCATAGGGGCTTGAAGAAATATATGGGCTGCATGATGCTTCCACGCAGAGCTGAATCTGGCCCGCACTCTAGCACTGGTAAACCGCTTAGAGGATCTAAGCCTGTCCAGGAACCGCGGTGATCACAAAATCACATATCAACAAAAATTACAAACACGCGATCAAAATATATACGGATGGCAGTAAAGACGCGAACAAAAAAGAAACAGGATGCGCCGTTGTAATACCCGAACTCAACTTTCACCAAAATTCAAACTTAGCAGGCACCTGACAGTCTATACTGCAGAACTCATAGCAATATTAAAGGCACTTGAGTGGATCCAGAAGGAACTCGAATACCTCCCCATCCCACGAGGTTTACTCATTCATAAAAGCAAGCGTAAGACAGGAATGGACGCGTATATGGCAAGGACATCACGGTTTAAGGCACTCAATCAGTCAGTCGCTGACCCCGAAATTAACACAATACAGCGACAACAGAAAGCTAGACCGTATATACACAAGACTGAGACTCGGGGTCAATGGTCTAAAATTACACAATGTCTTCTACGGCGAGGCCGACCCGATATGCGGACACTGTGGCGGGGTGGAGTGTGTAACGCACTACCTAACAGAGTGCCCAGCACATCGCACAGCCAGAGGAGAACTAAGGAGACAACTGACTGCATTGGGATATCAAGGGGATATGGACGCGATCTCACTCTTAAACTTAAATTGACAGGAAATGAGGGACGCGATTTTCCGGTTCATAGAAAACACAAATAAAAGGGACATAATATAGGAATCTAATAAACGCGCGTAACGTGAAATAAGATTCGCATAGTACTGCTCGCCACATCCAAAGTGAGGGAAGACAGAGACATGTCAACTAAGCCATCTCACGGTGAAAAGGGGAACATAGTGATGCACTGTGATTGCGGCTTAGCTTTGCACTTATGGGTGCCTGCCGGTGACAGCGATCCATAAGGAAAATCCATAGCCCCGACCCACCCTCCCAAGGGGGTGTGGCAAGCGAGAGGTTAGGACGAGGAGTAGCGTTGTGGTTGCGGCCCAATGGCTTTACACTTATGAGCGCTATACTAAAATCCTAGCTGATCAGGAGCCACACAGCCCGAAAGAGGACCACACGAGCGCACGCCAGGACTGGGCATGGACCAACCACAAGGGAAATCCATCGCCCGGGCCCTCCTGAGGGGGTGAGGTGAACGGGAGGTTAGGACGAGATGTAACGCTGTGGTTGCGGTCCTTGGACTTTGCACTTAGGAGCGTTGCATCAAAATCCTGGCTGATCGGGAGCCACACAACCCAAAGGAGAACGGAACAACAGCACACCAGCAAACAAACGCCTTTCCTTCAGGAACGCATATAGATAAGTGGGACAGAAATAAGAAACAATACGCCTTATCACATCTCTTTTTCTTTTTTTTTCTTTCGCAACTTTCGCTTTCGGATAAGGGATGTACATTATAAGGTTGCCCAAACGGAATGATCAGGGGGGCCTCAAAAGGACCCTTTTGTAAACACCTGACTAGCAGGAAAATCGCCAAAAAAAAAAAAAAAAAAAGCCCTCTCTAAGCACACATGTTACCTCTTCTGGCCCTCCCTGGACAGATGAACACGGTCCCGGTCATAGTGCCTGTGGAGGCAGTCATCGCTGTCCCAAATTTGCACTCGGAAAAAATGAAACGCCGCTTGAGACGCCGGCGCAGAAACTGATTAATCTAACGCCGGAACGCTTCGAACCCAGAAGGATCGATATTGCTTCGAAACGATCCTCGAGGCAATACCTCGCCAACAAGGCCAGTAATGCCTGCCGCCTCCAGAGACCCAATAAGGGACATGATCATCTGCCCGATATGCCCCTGCTGATCATAACTGATATCGCCCCCGCCTATGTGGAGAAGCACCACGCCAGGATTCCACGCCATCATTCTGTCCCACAAGTCCACATCATATCCCGTCACGCGCATACCACCACGGCCGAAAAAACGCACCTTGCCTGGTACATCAAACAGCCCTCCGTACTGCTCTTGTCGTTTAATACAGAAATTACCAATACAGCAAATTGCGCCATGACCGTTATTAAAACGGACGGTCAAGACGGCCACATATTTATACAGATAAGGGCAATTAACAAACTAATTAGGACATGACTTAGCGCGACCCTGAAGGAAGACATCAACACACAACTACCCACGCAAAACTAAACAACATCCAACCACCCACGCAATGCACAAATAGGTAGATATAACGATAGTTTTAGGGTAGGAATACCGTAGAGAGGATAGTATAGAAAAAGAGAGATTAAAAAACCTGGAGATAGAAGAAGAAGAAGAAGTAGAAGAAGAAGAAGAAGAAGAAGAAGAAGAAGAAGAAGAAGAAGAAGAAGAAATTTCTTCCAAAAAGCGAATTCAAACATTTTTAACTGTAAATATGAAACATTAAAAACAAGATCGCATAGGAGCGCTCGACTGCGCACGTGCGCAGGCGGACGCTTGTATGCGACCTGCATGATTATAACGAGATCGGGACACGTTGTCTCGAGCCCCGAATGGCCAGGCAGGAATACACATTCCTCCTATGGTGCCTTACTTCACGTAGGATGAGATAATGATATGCAAACATGGCGGCTCAAATTGACCCACTTACGGTCCCACAGAATACGGCAAATGCAGAAAAGGGGATTGACCTATTTTTCACATCCTCCGCGATAGGAGTCACCCACTAACTAAATCAGATACAAAATTGGGCTCGAGATGGCGGAGGCCGGCACACTATGTTATATGTTGTCTGTACAGAACAAACAAAAAAAAAATCACAAAATATAATCTACAAGCACAATCTTGCAGGTACAAAAACTGTCCTTTCCAGCAACTGTGAGCGTGCGGGCTTGCCCCAAAATGGATAACACCATCTTTAAAGCACAAGAAATACAACCAAGACAGGTCCGTGGCGGGGCGAGCACATCCGCCCGCATATATACTCAATAAGCTGGGGGCACAGACCAAATAATGTAAAAATGTACATACGTTACAAAAATATGCAAAAATCAAATAAAAAAAATAATAAAAAAACAAAAATACCAATATCAAAATTGATACAAAAAGCGTAGACAAAATCCATAGACAGTGTGCTGGCGTGACGGTGTAGATGCGGCTGAAGCTACAAGCTAGAAGAAAGAAATAAGCAAATAAGCACCACAAAATGGCTAAAAACATTATCTCGAATACCCTGATTGGATATAAGGTGCATAACTCGTAACATGGAAACGTGTTTAGCAATCTTTAGAAAAGTCTTTCAAATCGCAAAAAAACTTTCAAACAAAATTAACTGCTAAACGATCCCCTTAATGATAAGTTCAAACTCGGAGCCTACCATGTTACACAAAACAACCCACACCTCTTTGCGATAATCCGCAAAAACCCAAGGTACAGCACTGCTATAATTTAAACGCAGTGCAATTACGTAGCCAAACCTTTAGAATGGAGTTCCAAATTATTACAACTAAACTGCGTTGCACCGAAACAAAGGCTCACATTGGAACTTTGCAACACATCCACAGCCCTTGAAAAATGAAGCACGCCTAGCCCAGAAACTCCAACAAATAAAGATGCCCTTTAGCGACAGGACACATGCACTCCTGAAGCAAACGGGAAGACAAAATATAAGCCCCACCGAGACCTGGAAAGGGCACCTCTTATGACGGAGCTCGGCGAATTGCTACAGGGCAAGGGGATGCCCGTGGGCTCGGAGACGCCTGAGACGTGATACGACAAACACGGACGGACGGGGCTGGAGCCGAGCGATGGTCTCCCTGTTCACCGGCAACGGGGAATATGGGTATCACCGAACGGCTACGGT
Organism: Lucinisca nassula; assembly: GCA_963580285.1. NCBI lineage: Eukaryota > Metazoa > Mollusca > Bivalvia > Lucinida > Lucinidae > Lucinisca > Lucinisca nassula. The sequence goes on from OY757019.1 coordinate 106,605,380, forward strand.
GTAGTGCCAGCATGGATTCGTTCCCTGGGACCCCACCAGCTGACGACCCGCGACACGGGGAAACTGGAAAACAACAACAACAACCCTGGAAAACTTTGGAATCTCTTGGGAAGAGAGCAGACAGGCTTAGCTACACGCTGTCATTTTTGAGCAATTCTGGAGATTATGTGTGGCGTTGCTCCATACCGTGAAGACTACATTAGACATAGCAGGTACTATTGTATACATAAATGTGTTATCTACATGTGTGACAAGAATTTTGACTTGTGTGTTACAAACTGCCAGAGCTACTCAACTTCTTTCACGATTGGTCATATTTTTCCGAAGGTGCCATTGCCTATATTATTATAGGATAGTATATCTTTCCTCTCAAAAAGCTTGAAACTGGCCTCTGTGCATACAATACTACTGAATGCAATTAACACGTCAACACAAATTGACTGTTATAACAAGGAAATGGTGATAAAAAAAACTCGGAGTAACATAGGTTACGACACTAGCAACATTGTATGCTTTTCAAAAAGGGCTTTAATGTATTTTCTTTTGTAGAAGTAGTTCATATCCTCTACTGATTCTGTACTACAAACGGTGCATTTTCTATCAGACCGAGGGATGTCCCTATGCCTTACTGTTTCTATAGCAAGATTGTGTGCACTTAATCGTAGTTTAGCCAAAACAGACCTATCCGAGCTACTGCTTTCAAGATTTATATGTTGTGCCCGAGTATTAACTTAATAAATGATTTTTATAAAAATCTAATTTTGGACTACTTTGAATTCATTGAATCGAAGTTGCATATGTTTAATGTGTATATGGATTTGTGTGGCAGGATCTGACAAGACATGCGGAAAACCGAGCCTTTTAATAATGTCTTCAACATTTTGAACCCATATATTGGTTGTCTTAGTCATTTAATAAATTCTGTAAACCAGCGCATTTTGCGAGGATGAAATATGTTCACAATATTTAATTGAAAAAAAGAAGAATTACATTAGCTTTGTTGCATTAAGGAACTGTCATCTGGAGCACAGTATGATCAAGTTTGTTAATTGAATGCTGTCTCAGCTTATTGTTCAAAGAAATGATTCATCATTCATTTGTTAGCAAATAATCTAAAACTGCCTTGGGCTCGGTTTTAAAACAAGCTGTTTAATGCTTTTTGTACCAAATGGAATCTTCCCCTTTATATATAACAGGAGTCCATTTCAAAATTTAGGGGTGTCAGGTTGTGTTTTCTTCGAAATTCATTTTGAAAATGGCTTAACGTTTTGCAAACAGTGTTAGCCCTGATCAGACGCCGCGTTCTGCGGCGTCTGATCAGGGGCTGCACTGTTTGCCAAGTACCCGTTTTGGTGTTTCTGGTACAAAATGGGTTAATGCATTCGCTGTTATGTATAAAAGGTAATCGACAAACCTTTCTAGCTGTATAGACAAGAAGGACTACACTAGATCACGTGCAAAGATGAAGAACGAAGCCACTGCTTTGGTTTTGCTGTTAATTCTTACTTGCGTCAGCTGTTCTTATCGTAAGTTTCCAGGAACTTTTAATGTTTTGAACTTCAGTTCTTTGTATTTTCTACTGATGCGTAGGTTCATTTTTAATTTTAGTCAAATTTGTCTGTTAAAGGCATTTATTCTTGATAATTGAGGATTATCATTTCATTACATAATATTATGTAGCCCTCAGTGCTGACTGAATAGATATCCTCTGTCTTCAACAGGTAAGGGGCCACTTTGGGAAAAATCAATAGTTTAATAACTGTTGACTAGAGTGTACATTATTGATTTTCCCCTTAAGAGCCTCAGTCAGGGGATTCAATAAGACCTACTTACCGTATTAAGGGCCGCTTTTGATCTGCTATAGACAGTATATCACAGAGGGCAATAAAACTATTATGAACACACGGTGTGTTCTAATGTTACAAGAATAAATACCTTAAAGTCTTGGAAATGTCATTTATCAGGTGATTTATATATTGGTCAATTTGACAAACTAGAAATGACAGCACGCATGGGTCGATTGTCTATGAGCTTGGAAAATAGTCCTGAACGGATAAATTAGAACCAGTTTTGTTCAGTCCTAAGAGATTCATTCCTGTTTTTATGCAAACAGTGTAGACCCAGATCCGAAGCCGCGTTTGCGTTCTGATCTGTTTCTACACCGTTGCCAAGCTAGAAACCTTAAGTCCAGTTCATATCCATTCTACACATCACTAAAACACGCCTATACAACTTTTACTCCCTTGATTTAGTAAAACTGGGGTTTACAGGGTAAAACCATATTTTTCTTATTACTGCTTTAACATATTACTGCTTTAAAATATAGATTGTGGGTACTCGTTAGAACCGCCTCCGTGAGGCGGTTCTAACGAGTACCCACAATCTTTATTTTGAGCAGAAATAAGAAAAATATCAAAATTTTTCATCTTAAAATTTTCGTGTTTTTTTTTTCGGCGGTAAAGTTTACAATGCATTTGTATAGGCGTGTTTTCGAAATGAGGTAACCATCTTTTCACATCACTCTGACCTCACAATGCTAAGAATCGCGCACCTGTTAATAACGGATACCTGGATTTCGTACAAATACGTGATAGTCACGAGAACATCAGATACGCAAAACTACTGCGCTTTGTAACTTTGGGCGTATTCGCAAACAATACCCGGGAAATATAAGCGGTTCTAAAAAGGGTCATTTGAAAATGGGATCATTTATAAATCTATGATAAAGGTAAAAAAAATACAAGCAATCTATGCTTGGTGCAAACGGAAAAAAACCCTAGAAATATATACTTTGTGTAAACACAAAAAAAAAAATCAGAGCAATCTGGGTGTTAAGCAATTTGTGCATGGCATTAAGGTAAACACCTTGCAATCTTGGTGCAAACGAAACAACCTAGCAATCTTTGCTTGGCGCAAACGTGAAAACCTAGCAATCTGTGCACGTCGTAAATGTAAATACCTAGCAATCTGTGCACAGAGTAAACGTAAAAACAAAATAATATAGATTTGAGCAAACGTTAAAACCTAGCAATCTGTGCACGGCAGAAACGTAAAAACCTAGCAATCTGGGTTTGGCGCAAAAGTAAAGACCTAGCAGTCTGTGCACGGCGTGAACGTAATAACGTCCGCCTAGATAGCGCAGTGGTTAACGCGTTGGACTCATGATCGAGAGGTTGTGCGTTCGAATTCGGCACCCGGTATCGAGCTGTGTCCTTGGGCAAGACACGTAAAGACACTGCCTCAATCCACCCAGGTGTAAATGGGTAGCAGTGGTGAAATAGTCACTCCCCCTCTCACGCACGTGAAAACATCCGGAATGAGTGTTCGAGAGTGATCAAATTAGCTTGAGGCTTCCATCGCAATCGAACTAAAATAAACTAGTATTAACTAAACGTAATAACCTAGCAATCTGTGCACGGCGTAAACTTAAAAACCTAGCAATCTGTGTTTGGCGCAAACGTAAAACCTAGCAATCTGTACATGCGGTAAACGTAAAAACCTAGTAATCTGCGTTAGGCGCAAACGTAAAAACATAGCAATCTGTGCACGGTGTAAACGTAAAAACCAAGCAATCTGTGTTTGGCGCAAACGTAAATAACTAGCAATCTGTGCTTGCCGTAAACAAAACATCCTAGAAATCAATATTTGACGCAAACGCAATGGTAATCTTTGGTGAAAGGCCTTAAAAGTAAAAAAAAAAAAAAAAAAAAAAAAAAAAAAAATATCAAATAGTTTTTACCTTGACACCAGGATTTTACATTGAGGCAAGTATAAATTGCTAGGCTTTTGCCCTTGCGCCAAATATAAATGTGTTTGTTTGCATTGAGGCTTTACACCTCCATCAACACTATTTAGGTCATTTTGGAGACTTTGCTTCCAATATTGTGGGACTTTAATCCAACAGTGAGATGAATTGACGGCTCAAGCTCTGCCACCAAAACAAACCAGAAGATTTATATGTAGGGATGGTCCGACTCGCACCACTTTGCCTGGGCAGGCATAGACCCTCCAAGCAGTTTACCAGTACTCATGTGCGGTCGGATTCAGCTCTGTGTAGAAACATAATGCAGCCCAATCTATTCCTCCAAGCCCCGATGGGCGGGGGCCTTCCAAATATAAATAACTGTTTTTGTTTTACCCTTGTGCAAAGTATAAATTGCTAGGTTTGCGCGTTGTATTCACCTTATTTGCATTATCTACTGGTTCCTAGTCTGAAGGTTATCATTGTTGGAAAAACAGGTAATCAGACCCCCCCTGACCTTGAAAGGTCAGGGGGTCTGGTTACCTGTTTTTCCAATATTGACAATGTGCAAGCTGGGATCCAGCAAATAATGCAAATATGGTGACTAGATTTCTTGCACTTGTTTGACATTTTTTCTTTTCTTCTTGTTTGTTTGACTGTTCCATGCACATATGTTTTGAACCCAACGCATGTTCAGTTATTCTAAAGATAGCCTGGGCCATTTTGGTCAAAGCTAACGAACAAGTGCAAAAGCTACTCAAACTTTATCAGCAAAATATACAAGTAAGTATATTTGCGATATTAAACGATCAAATTTTTCACGATTCGTTAACTAACGACATCGTTAGTTTAAACAAATGGCCCCTGATTTTTTGCTTTGTTAGATGTGAGTAACTTTTACATTACAAATATGTTCTATAAAAGGGTTATCCTTTGGAAGCAAGGAATACACCACAGAACCGGAAAATATGAAGTGTACAGGTTTTCTGGGCCAGACTAGCTAGTTTCGGCCAATTAGGCCTCATCAGTGACCCTCAAATACTTTCAAAATTCCACAATGGAATCAATGATCCCAAAGGACAAGAAAATATAAACTACACTATGATGTAGGGCAGGGAGACTTTTTACGGCCGCCACACATTCCCACACATCAGCAGTAGTGACGTTAAATATGTCCTATAAAAGGGTTATCCTTTGGAAGCAAGGAATACACCACAGAACCGGAAAATATGAAGTGTACAGATCGTCTGGGCCAGACTAGCTAGTTTCGGCCAATTAGGCTATTCTGCTGTAGCATGTAAGAAATCTGCAATAGATATGCACATGATAGTTTTTTTTTATTTATTTTTATTTTATTTTTTCATTGTTTGTTTGTTTATTTGTTTGTTTGTTCATTTTATTCCTTTTTTATTTTCTTTTATACTTTTTTAAGCTTTCGTATATAAATAGTTTATTTGTTTTGGTTTTTTTTTTCAAAGATAGTATAGTCTTGATCCTAAAACAGAACAGTCAACTGTGATATAAACATCCAGAAAAAAAAAAAAAAAACAAAAAAAAAAACAAAAAAAAAAAAAAAAAAACGTTTTCATCCACAGCTGTATTGAATTTTATTTTACAAACGTCAAACTAAATTAAAAAAAAACCTGGATAGATATAAAGTTTGTTGTACTACATGTATAAGACTGCCCACTTCAGTTCACTTTGAAATCAGCCAACCGTTTAGTTTTACTTGTCTATGCGCTATACAACAACTGTACGATTTTTTAGCCAAATAATCATGAACTGTAACACAAAAATGTCATCCAATAATATTTCTACCCTATCTATAGGCTTTTCGTCATCATTACAATACACAAGAATCTGTTAAAGAGATACCAATATATTTTAGATCTATTTGCAATCCTGGTTCGTAAGTGAAGCTACTAAATGAATTACCTTGAAAAAGAAAAAAAAACGTTTTGTGTTCGATCTTCATTTCGAAAGGGATATTGGTTGCATCTGTATTTTGATAGAAAGACATCTAATCCAATATCTACTAAGCAACGTGGGTATAAACAAATTAAATGAATGCATGAGAAAAAATGACAGAGATAAATCATTTAAAAATATAAAAAATAGCAATGGTCCTAAAATAAGATCCCTGCGGGTTTCACCATTTTATGATACCTCTTTCTCACGTTTCATTAATTGATTATCCTATATTACACAAGGTCAACCAAAATTAAAAAATCATAAATCATGTTTTTAATTGCGTCAATTAATAAAATTGTCATTAATCAAGTAATTTCGTATTGGCCCAGTTACAGGTCCTCGGTCAGCTGTAATGGCCTCGGCCAATACGAAATTATTTGATTTATAACATTATATTATTGTTTAGAGAATTTACTTATAAATTGGTCATTTGGTAGAAACCTACACTACATAAACTTTAATATATCAATGGTTCTTATTACAAATCTGAATCCGGCTTTTTTCAAGCGAATTCATTTTTTAGCCAGTCATGTCAAATTCAATGCCGCTTAAAGTCTCTATTTTGCATGGGAATTAAAAACTGCTTTAAGACGTTCACGAACGGACGTGCCACTATATACGTACGCAATTATAGCATGACCATTTAAAAGTTTACGGAATTATTCACAAAAATAGGTTAACATGCCCTATCCAAATGGCAGCCATATTGGAAAAACATCTCACCGCTTTTGGCGATAATGTGATCTTAGAACAGTTATCAATTGTGTGTGGGGAAATGATCCTTTTTAGTCATCTCATATACAAATGAGACTAAAACTTTATTTTTTTCTTGTTACGTAGAGTACCGTTTTGATTGCTTCAAGCTAAAACATATATCATCAAAATTATAAGGGAATATGATTAATCAATACAACCCCTGAACGCTGTTTTTGTTTCAATATGTTACTGAGATAATATCGGATTTTTGAGACTCATACAAGAATATTGCAAGAACGGGCTACCATACTTTATTATCTGTGGCGACGTTATGCAATCCAGAGAAGTTGTCCATGCAGTGGTTTCATATGCAGCGCAGATTCAAATTCAAAAGGTAAATCATCAAAAACTGTCCTACTTTCCAGGTAACCATTTTCGAAAAAAAAATCCCTGGGCCCCTGCCTAGTGAATACCTTTTGAATAAATCATTACGATAAAACACCCGTGCGACATAATGCACTTCTTCACATCTCTAAAAATGGCTATTTTTCTGATGAAAATCCGTGATATTTTTCTTATTTATACTGCAAACATAGGTTATGGGTACTTAGAACCGCCACATTGAGGGGATTCTAACGAGTACCCACAACCTATGTATTGGAGCAGAAATAAGAAAAATAGCGTATACCCCCGTAAACCCCAGTTTTCTGTATTAAGTGGGGTTTAGGGGGTGTTCATTTCACAGACTTTTTCACTTGATGTTTGAAAAAAAAATGTTCATGAGTTATGTCACTTTGTAAATTTGGTGATTTTAAATATCCAAAAAAGTAATAAAGCTAGAGGCTTGAAACTTCGTGGATAGATTTGAGATGATAATGACTTTTGAATAAATTCTTTTTAAAATGTTCAGATATATTTGTGCCTTTAAACTTGTAGACAAGATATCATATCAACTGTGTAGACTGTTGCCGTGAAAGTTGACGGGAATGATGAGAAGATAACCCGAATAACTTTTTGATTTTTTTTTTTAATTTTCTTGCGTTATGGGTCACCCTCTAAAAACCCTAGCACTTCAACCATGTGAAATTTGACCCTTTTAAACATGTAAAACCGTTAGGGGGAAGCAGTGTTAGGGGCAATTTGTTTCATAAACACCAGTTCCAGCATTGAGCTGAAATGACATCTCAAGTCCTGCCGCCCAATGAAACCAATACGGTTTATTAGCATGGATGCTCCAACTCACACCGCTTTGCATCCTGGGCAGGCTTTAATCCTCTAAGCGGTTAACCAGTACTCATGTGCGGGTCGGTTTCAGCTCTGTGTGGAAGCATCATGCAGCCCATCTACATGAAATTGTGTAATGATATTGTGACCTTATATTTAAAGTTTCAAGTTGATGCGTTTGACGGTAGGTAAGTTATTAAGAAAGAAAAAAAAAAAAACATGAAAAATTTGGATGTTTTATTGGTTTTTCAAAGGGCCATAACTCTGGGAGTATTGTAGCTAGAGTTTCATAACTTTCCATGAAATTGTGTGATGAAATTGTGGCCTTATATTTTAAGTTTGAAGTTGATACGTTTGACGATTTGTAAGTTATATAGAAACAAAAACATAAAAAATGTGTACGGACAGACAGTGTGATGACTATAGGACACCCGCAAATAAATTTGCGGGGCCCTAGGCTAAAAAAACACGACGAAAGAACCGCCTTGGAATAGTCAGCGAAAAAGTATTTCACTGGTGGCTTAAATCGATTTTATGTGGCCGCCCTGGGTTTTGTCGCGGTTTAGACAAATAATTTGCCCAGTCCGCATGAAGGCTTTCTGACTGAGCGATCTACCGACCCCATACGCTTCGTCGGCATGCTAGCGGAAACACGGCTATATGAATGATGACGTCATCATTCAATGCTAAAACGCTACGTTTAGGTTGATAACGTTACGTCGCTCAACGTAACGCAAACAAAACAAGGCCCAGCTTGTGATATCAAAAGTTAGAAATCCATGTTCAAATATCGCGTGAATTTCATGATTTGAACATGGGTTTTGTTGTTTGAACACGGCTTCAGGTCCGTTCAAAATAGCTTAAAGTGAATTTTATTTTTCTGTTGTTCATGAAAGTATGAACGCAGTGGTTCGCCTGCAAAGTGATTGAACCCCGGGGTTCATGGAAACTTTGCTAGCGACCCGCTGTCGTTCATACTTTCAGGAACAGCAGAAAAATTAAGTTTATTTCTTATATTCACAGTCTTTGCTCCTCATCACTGGGCAAAACAAAAATGCTTATAGGGCAAACGTTTAAAGCAAAAAAAAAAAAAAAAAAAAAAAAAAATAAATAAATAAATAAATAAATAAAAACATTTACAAGCTGTTTTTCTACAAAAAGCGGAACAGCGTTGACATCGCCGACGCCCAATCAGATATAATAGAACCATGGTTTAGACTGACGTCACTTGACATCATTGAAGATCATGTGACTCGATGCGTTCATGGAAGTATGAACTACATAGGGCTTTTTTTAGCTCACCTGTCACGTTGTGACGAGTTGAGCTTTTGGGATCACGTTTTGTCCGTCGTCCATCGTGCGTACGTCCGTGCATGCGTTCGTGTGTGCGTAAACTTTTTTTCTTCAAACGACATCTTCTCCTAAACCAGTAAATGGATTTTGATATAATTTCACAGGAATGTTCCTTGGATGACCCACTTTTAAAATTGCCTAAATCATTCCGCTCCGTTAAACAAAATGGCCACCAGAGCTAAAAATAGAAAAAAACTTAAAGTGACATCTCCTCCTAGACAAATGACCGATTTGAAAATAATTTCACAGGAATGTTCCTTGAGTGACCCTCTTTCCAAATTGCCTAAATCGTTCCGCTCCGTTAAACAAAATGGTCGCCAGCGCTAAAAATAGATTAACCTTTAATTGACATCTCCTCCTAGGCAAATGGTCCGATTTGAAAATAATGTCACAGGAATGTTCCTTGAGTGACCCTCTTTCAAAATTGCATAAATCGTTCTGTTCCGTTAAGCAAAATGGCCACCAGAGCTAAAAATAGAAAAACCTTTTAATGACATCTCCTCCTAGGCAAATGGTCCGATTTGAAAATAATTTCACAGGAATGTTCCTTGAGTCACCCTCTTTCAAAATTACCTAAATCAATCCGCTCCGTTAAACAAAATGGCCGCCAGAGCTAAAAATAGAAAAACCTTTAAATGTCGTCTCCTCCTAGGCAAATGTCCTGATTTAAAAATAATTTCACAGGAATGTATCTTGAGCGACCCTCTTTCAAAATTGCCTAGATGGTTCCGCTTAGTTAAACAAAATGGCCACCAGAGCTAAAATAGAAAAACCTTTAATTGACATCTCTTCCTAGGCAAATTGTCCTATTTGAAAATAATTTCACAGGAATGTTCCTTGAGTGACCCTCTTTCAAAATTGTCAAATCGTTCCACTCCGTTGCACAAAATGGCCGCCAGAGCTAAAAATAGAAAAAACGTTTAAATGACATTTCCTCCTAAGCAAATGGCCCGATTTGAAAATTATATCCCAGGAATGTTCATTGAGTGACCCTCTTTCAAAATTGCCTTAACTGTTCCGCTCTGTTAAACAAAATGGACACCAGATCTAAATATAGAAAAACCTTCAAATTACACTACAATGAAAAACAGCCTCCAAAGATAAAAGTCTTTGGTCCACATCTCCTTAAAGCAGTGAATCCTTCATTTCCATAAGCTTTGAAACATATTGGATTCATGCGAGCGATTCAGACCCATCATGACCCTCTTGTTTACATTAGGCTTTACACTGGAAATGTAAATATACAAATATGTTCATAGGTTTATTCTGACCGTAGCTGCATATGGAGATTTTTGGTCGCTTTCTCCACAATTTGCCGTTGGAATGGAAAGTAATGCAAAACAACGATCATGCAAGAACAACGATCATTGTCAACTAGGCCAACCTACGGCGTGTGTACGGTAATCACCCTGTGTGTCCGTCCGTCCGTCTGTCCGCACTAACAAATGTATTGTTAGGTGGCTATGTAAATGGACAGAATCAATGCAAGTCAATGGGATTTATTCCGTTAGATACCGAAAATACTTCTTTTCTGTGGCTAAAAGTAGCCACTTAAGTATCGATCCTGCCAAAAATAGCCACATAAGTATACATCCGTGAGAACGTCCGTCCGTCCGTCCCCGATCAGTTTGTGAAAATCGCTGTAACTTTTAAACTGCAATAATATTTTGATAATTTTTGGCATACAGGTAGATATTGACAAACCTTACCAACGAGATAGTCAAATACCAGATTACTTTATAAAAATCTTCGCCGAGGCAAAAAAAATCACAAATTGATTATGGAGTATAACTTTTATATCGCTTAAAATAGTTTGATAATTTTTGGATGCATATAGATATTGAAAAGATCTAACCTATGAGGTTGTCTAATGCCTAATTTCTAAATAACAAACCCTCACTGAGGCAAAAGTTTCACTAACTGACACAGGCATAAAACTTTCTAACCAGTAGGACTTAGCTTGCAGATGTAAAGTGACAAGACCTAAATAATGATATTGCCTAATGGCAGATTTCTTTATAAATAACCTCGCCAAGGCAACATTTTCACTTATAGATTACGGACAAATAGCTTTTAAACAACAAGGAATATTTTGATAATATTTGGCAAGCGGATGTATATTGATGAAATCTAACAAATGAGAAGGTCAAATGCCAGATAGCTTGATAAATAGCCTCGCTGAGGCAAAATGTTTACAAATTGGTTACGAATGTTTTACTTGTAAGCACTATTTTGACAGTCTTTGGCAAGCAGATGTATATTGACAAGATCTTTCCAATGGGATGGTCTCGTGCCATAAGCTTGATAAATAACCTCTCCGAGGCAAATTTTTCACAAATTGATTACGGATCTATTACTTACAGACCCTTAGGAAGATTTTGATAATTTTGGCAAATTATGTATATTGACAAGATCTAACCAATGAGAAGGTCTTATGCCAGATAGCTTGACAAACAGCCTCGTATATGCAAAATTTTCACAATTTGATTACGGATGTATTATTTATAAAACCTTAGGAATATTTCGCTAATTTTGGGCAAGCAGATTAAAAAGATCTAGCCAATAGCATGGTCTTATGCAAAATATAGCTTGATAAATAACTGATAAAGGACATATAAACTGCAAGAAAAAAAATGATTATACAGAAATCACAAAGCAGTACTATGAATCAGTCCAAGGCAAGATTTCTGTATGAATAGACTCCCAGAGGCAAACTAGGCAAACTATATCAGCATCGCTGTAACTTTTAAACCGTTAGGAATATTTAGATGATTTCTGACATGCATATAGATATTGCTAAGATCTAATCAAATAGATTGTTTATTGCCGGATTTCTTTTATAAATAACCTCTCTGGGTATAACTTCTAAACCCATTGGAATATTTTGATATGTTTTGGCATGCAGATTTATATTGACAACGCCTAATCAATGATATTGTTTAATGCCAGAATTGCACGACCCGCAAAAAAAGCGACCGCCTGAAGTCGGTTGATTTTCTAAGAGTGCCCTAAAATCACCGTGTCATTCTGTCAATCGGTCATTCTGTCAGTCTGTCAGTTTGTCTGTCCGTCCGTAACCCGTTTGTGAAAATTGGTGATAGTAACTTAACCGCTTGGAATATTTAAACAATTTTTGGCATACTGATGGATATCAATGAGATCTAACCAATGTACTTGCGAAATATTACATTCCATTTAGTATAGCCTCGCCGAGGCGAAAATGTGAAAATTTTCGAACTGCTTCTCCTCGGAAACCGTTGGGCCGATTGAAGTCAAATTTCATATGGAGCCTCTATGGGATGGGGGAAACCAAAATTTGCTCATTAGGTCCAGGTCACATGACCAAAATGGCCGCCAAGCCATATATGGTCTGTCTGTCTGTCCGTAACCCGTTTGTGAAAATTGGTGATAGTGACTTAACCGCTTGGAATATTTAAACAATTTTTGGCATACTGATAGATATCAATGAGATCTAACAAATGAACTTGCTCAATATTACATTCCGTTTAGTATAGCCTCGCCGAGGCGAAACATGTGAAAATTTTCGAACTGCTTCTCCTCGGAAACCGTTGGGCCGATTGAAGTCAAATTTCATATGGAGCCTCTATGGGATGGGGGATACCAAAATTTGCTCATGGGGTCAAGGTCACATGACCAAAATGGCCGCCAAGCCATAAATTGTCTGCATGTCTGTCCGTCCGTAACCCGTTTATGAAAATTGGTGATAGTGACTTAACCGCTTGGAATATTTAAACGATTTTTGGCATACTGATAGATATCAATGAGATCTAACCAATGTACTTGCGAAATATTACATTCCATTTAGTGTAGCCTCGCCGAGGCGAAAAATGTGAAAAATTTCAAACTGCTTCTCCTCGGAAACCGTTGGGCCGATTGAAGTCAAATTTCATATGGAGCCTCTATGAGATAAGAGAAACCAAAATTCGTTCATAGGGTCCAGGTCACATGACCAAAATGGCCGCCAAGCCATATATGGTCTGTCTGTCTGTCAGTCCATAACCCGTTTGTGAAAATTGGTGATAGTGACTTAACCGCTTGGAATATATAAACAATTTTTGGCATACTGATAGATATCAATGAGATCTAACCAATAAACTTGCGAAATATTACATTTCATTTAGTATAGCCTCGCCGAGGCGAAAAATCCGTAACCCGTTTGTGAAAATTGGTGATAGTGACTTAACCGCTTGGAATATTTAAACAATTTTTTTGCATACTGATAGATATCAATGAGATCTAACCAATGAACTTGCGAAATAGTACATTCCGTTTAGTATAGCCTCGCCGAGGCGAAAAATGTGAAAATTTTCGAACTGCTTCTCCTCGGAAACCGTTTGGCCGATTTAAGTCAAATTTCATACTGAGCCTCTATGGGATGGGGCTAACCAAAATTTACTAATGGGGTCCAGCTCACATGACCAAAATGGCCGCCAGGCCGTATATGGTCTGTCTGTCTGTTCGTCCGTAACCCGTTTGTGAAAATTGGTGATAGGGACTTAACCGCTTGGAATATTTAAACAATTTTTGGCATACTGATAGATATCAATAAGATTTAACCAATGAACTTGCGAAATATTACATCCCATTTAGTATAGCCTCGCAGAGGCGAAAAATGTGAACATTTTCGAACTGCTATTCCTCGGAAACCGTTGGGCCGATTGAAGTCAAATTTCATATGGAGCTTCTATGGGATGGTTGAAACCAAATTTTGCTCATGGGGTCCAGGTCACATGACCAAAATGGCCGCCAAGCCATATATGGTAAAACCCCTTCAAAAATAGTCTTCTCCAGAACCACTGGGCAGATTTCCACGAAACTTGATAAATGGCATCTGGAATGAGGCCCATCATAAATTGCTAAAATGGTGACCTTGACCTTTTTGTGCCTAGGTCAAACTTTGACACATATGCTTTTGAATTGGAAAAGTGAGAATGCATTTCATCCTGCAAACGATTCAGAATACAGTACTAAAGTATAAGATATATTTTTGCTCCTTACGATAAGGCGCATTTATTGGGGGAACCGTTTTAGGTCCAGGTCACATGACCAAAATGGCCGCCATACCCATATATGGTAACACTCATAAAGCTAAAAGCATCCGGCGGGTCGTGCACTTCAGCTGAAGCACTGGTTCTTTATAACATTCTCACTGATAAAGTTTTCTTTAATCCCTTTTATTTTTGTGACCAGCTTTCCGCGTTAGCTAATTATTTATACAATAATCGTTTGTACACAAAAGTGTGAGTGAGTGAGTTTAAGTTTTACGTCCCACCAACAGCTAAGGTCATACGGAGACGGGACCTCGGTTTAAAGACTCATCCGAAAGTCTCGAGAAGCCCGGGATCGATCCTGCGATCCCTGGTTTACAAGGCGAGTAGCGTAACCACTACACCATGGAGGCTTCTTGTACACAAAGGTATTACGATATAGAGGATCTTACATGAGTGATCATGTATTATTGAATTTATTAAACGAGTTGAGGAAAAGGGATAAAATGCGAGGCTCTGCCGAGCATTTTGTCCCTTTTCCTCGACGAGTTTAATAAATTCAATAATACATGAGCACGAATGCAAGATTCTATTTATCATATGGTATTACGATAAACCATTACAGATACGACCTTTGACAAGAATTACACGACCCGCAGAAAAAGCGACCGACTGAAGTCGGTTGATTTTCTAAGAGTGCCCTTATATCACCGTGTCATTCTGTCATTCTGTCAGTCTGTCTGTCCGTCCGTAACCCGTTTGTGAAAATTGGTGATAGTGACTTAACCGCTCGGAATATTCAAACAATTTTTGGCATACTGCTAGATATCAATGAGATCTAACCAATGAACTTGCGAAAAATTACATTCCATTTAGTATGGCCTCGCCGAGGCGAAAAATGTGAAAATTTTCGAACTGCTTCTCCTCGGAAACCGTTGGGCCGATTGAAGTCAAATTTCATATGGAGCCTCTATGGGATGGGGGAAACCAAAATATGCTCATGGGGTCCAGGTCACATGACCACAATTGCCGCCAAGCCATAAATGGTCTATCTATCTGTCCGTCCGTAACCCGTTTGTGAAAATTGGTGATAGTGACTTAACCGCTTGGATTATTTAAACAATTTTTGGCTTACTGATAGATATCAATGAGATCTAACCAATGAACTTGCGAAATATTACATTCCATTAATTAAGCCTCGCCGAGGCGAAAAACGTGAAAATTTTCGAACTGCTTCTCCTCGGAAACCGTTCGGCCGATTGAAGTCAAATTTCATATGGAGCCTCTATGGGATGGGGGAAACCAAAATTTGCTCACGGGGTCCAGGTCACATGACCAAAATGGCCGCTAAGCCATATATGGTAAAAAACCCTTCAAAACTAGTCTTCTCCAGAACCACTGGGCAGATTTCCACGAAACTTGATAAATAGATCTGGGACGTAGGCTCATCATAAATTGCTAAAATTGGGACCCTAGGTTGACCTTGTCCTTCTTTCGCCTAGGTCAAACTTTGACACATATGCTTTTGTATTGGAAAAGTGAGAATGCATTTTATCCTGCAAACGATTCAGAATACAGTACTAAAGTATAAGTATATTTTATGCTCCTAACGATACGGCGCATTTATTGGGGGAACCGTTTTAGGTCCAGGTCATATGACCGAAATGGCCGCCATACCCATATATGGTAACACTCATAAAGCTAAAAGCATCCGGCGGGTCGTGCACTTCAGCTGAAGCACTGGTTATCACCAATGGTTAGAAATGGTAGATAAACTGCGTTTTTGTCGGGTTGTGCACCTTCGCGTAGGTTGATTCACATGCCATACTTTTGCAGGCTGATAACCTACCCAACCTTGTAACTACGATAGGGATCTTCAACCTGCAGATGGGTCGATTCTCACTGCACAGGGGTGGGGGCTTCAGTTAACGTTCCGATCCGAAGGACAGAGCACTTTGTGTTATTCATCCCTGCTAATGGTGCCAGTGGAGCATGTTCAGACACCGCAATTTTATAACCATTGCCGGGAATGGAACCGCTCGAGCCTATAGCAACAGAGGGAAGTGCACTTACCACTTAGCTACCATGCTTCAGCAATGGTTATTTCATATCAATAATACTAACCGGGCCCTCAGTAATATTTGAATACTCAGCCTTTGGCCTCATCGGGACATTGCGAATGTCAGTGCATGAAAAACTATGCATCACGAAAAGGTGCCTATATAATTTTGACCCCCTTGAACAACACTTTTATATGGTAAAACTGGAGGGTACAGGGGTAAACCTTATTTTCTTATTTCTGCCCTAAAACATAGATTGTCTGCCCACAATCTATGTTTTGAGCAGAAATAAGAAAAGTATCGCATTTTTCATCTTAAATTATTTGATTTTTTCGGCGGTAAAATTTATTATGTCTATGTATATGCGTGTTTTCATAATGGGGTGATCCCTATCTCTTTACAGGTATTTGTCGACTTGACAAGAAAGAGGGAGATTGCAAGTCATTCGTAATGCGCTGGTACTGGGATAAAGACGAGTGTACATGTAAACGGTTCATGTATTCAGGTTGTGGCGGCAATGACAACAATTTCGAATACAGATATTACTGCATGGAAGCTTGCGAACACGATCCTGATTGCAAAAACTAAGGGAAGAATGTAACATATTACAAGTTGGCAATAAAGTTATGCTAAGGCCCAGAGTCTGTTTTTTAGCTCACCTGTCACGTAGTGAGCTTCTGTGATCACATTTCGTCCGTCATGCGTGCGTATACAATTTCTTGTCAGCACGATAGCATCTTCATTTACGATTTGATGTTAACCAGACTTGCACACAGCTTGTACCACCATGAGATCTGGGTTCCTTTCTTGAACCAGCCATAATCCATCATGTGTTACGGAGTTACGGCCCCTGAAAGGCCAAAATTGCCTATTTTGGTCTTGTCTGCATGATAGCTGTTTCATTTATGATTTGATTTTAACTAAACATGCACACAATTTGAACCACCATAAAATCTGGGTTCCTTTCTTGAACCAGCCATATCCCATCATGGGTACCAGAGTTATGACCCCTGAAAGGGCAAAAATTGGCTGTTTTAGTCTTGTCTGCATGATAGCTGTTTTGTTTATGATATGATTTTAACCAAAATTTACACACAACCTGAAGCACCATAGGATCTTGGTTCCTTTGTTGAACCACCCATATCCCATCATCTGTTCCAGAGTTATGGCCCCTGAAAGGGCACAAATTGCCTACTTTGGTCTAATCTGCACACTAGCCGTTTCATTTATGATTTGATTTTAACCAAACTTTCACACAACTTAAACCACCATAAAATCTTGGTTCCTTTGTTCAAGTTTGAATATGGGTCATTTCCGGTCAAAAATGAGGTCAGTAGGTCAAATCATAAAAAAAAACCATTGTGAACACTCTAGAGGCCACAATTTAAGTCCAATCGTCATGAAACTTACTCAGAATGATTGCCTTGATAAAATCTTGGCCAAGTGTGAATATGGGTCATGTCGGGTCAAAAAGTAGGTCAGTAGGTCAAATCATGGAAAAACCTTGTGAACACTCTAGAGGCCACAGTTTTGGTCCGATCATCATCAACTTGCTCAGAATGATCACCTTGACAGTATCTCGGTCAAGTTCGAATATGGGTCATGTCGGGTTAAAAAGTAGGTCAGTAGGTCAAATCATAGAAAAACCTTGTGAACACTCTAGAGGCCACAGTTTTGGTCCGATCATCATCAAACTTGCTCAGAATGATCGACTTGACAATATCTGGGTCAAGTTCGAATATGGGTTATGTCGG
The DNA here is from genome assembly GCA_963580285.1 of Lucinisca nassula. NCBI lineage: Eukaryota > Metazoa > Mollusca > Bivalvia > Lucinida > Lucinidae > Lucinisca > Lucinisca nassula. The sequence goes on from OY757019.1 coordinate 106,623,189, forward strand.
ACCACAAAGTAGGTCAGTAGGTCGAGTCATAGAAAAACATTGTGAATACACTAGAGGCCAGTTTTGGTCCGATCATCATCAAACTTGCTCAGAATGATTCTCTTGACAATATGTCGGTCAAGTTTGAATATAGGTCATGTCGGGTCAAAAAGTAGGTCAGTAGTTCAAATCAGAGTAAAACCTTGTGAACACACAAGAGGCCACAGTTTTGGTCCGATCATCATTAATCTTGCCCAGAATGATCATCTTTACAATGTCTCAGTCAAGATCAAATATGGGTGTTGTCTGGTCCAAAAGTAGGTCAGTAGGTCCATTTATAGAAAAAAAAACTTCTGAACACACTAGAGACCACAGCTTTGGTCCAATAATCATCAATCTTGCTCAGAATGATCACCTTGCTAATATCTTGGTCACGTTTGAATATGGGTCATGTCGGGTCACGAAGTAGGTCAGTAGGTCAAATCATAGAAAACCCTTGTGAATAGACTGGAGGCTAAAGTTTTGGTCCAATCATAATCAAACTTGTCAAGAATGATCATCTTGACAATGTCTCGGTCAAGTTTGAATATTGGTCATGTTGGGTCAAAAAGTAGGTCAGTAGGTCAAATCAGAGAAAAACCTTGTGAACACACTAGAAGCCATAGTTTTGGTCCGATCATCATCAATATTACGGCCAGGTTTGAATAAGGGTCATGTCGGGTCAAAAAGAAGGTCAGTAGGTCAAATCATTGAAAAACCTTTCTGAACACACTAGAGGCCACTGTTTAGGTCCGATCATCATCAAACTTGATCAGAATGATCATCTTGACAATATCTGGGTCAAAGTAGAAGTAAAACAAAGATCAGGAATTGGTACAATTAACTTACTCCATCCATAAAAGACACCAAAGGGAAAGAAATACAAATATTAAGCGACCAGACCATAATGGAAACCTAAACAAAGGAAGGCCATATGGACAGTTACTTTCCCACAGTTTGAATACGGATCATGGTGGGTCAGCAAGTAAGTCAGAAGGTCAAATCATAGAAAAACCTTGTGAATACTCTAGAGGCCAGTTTTGGTCCGATTATCATCAAACTTGCCCAGAGCGATCGTCTTAACAATATCTGGGTCAAGTTCTTATATGGATCATGTCGGGTCACAAAGTAGGTCAGTAGGTCAAATCATAGAAAATCATTGTGAACACACTAGAGGCCACAGTTTTGGTCCGATCTTCATCAAACTTGCTCAGACTGTCGACCTAGTTCGAATACAGGTCATGTCAGGTCAAAAAGTAGGTCAGTAGGTCAAATCAGAGAAAAACCTTGTTAACAAACAAGAGGACACAGTTTTGGTCCGATCATCATAAAACTTGTTCAGATTGATCATATTGACAATGTCTCAGTCAAGTTCAAATATGAGTGTTGTCTGGTCAAAAAGTAGGTCAGTAGGTCAAATCATAGAAAAACCTTCTGAACCCACTAGAGGCCACAGGTTTGGTCCAATCATCATCAAACGTGCTCAGAATGATCATCTTGATAATTTCTTGGTCAAGTTTGAAAATGGGTCATGCCGGGTCACAAAGTAGGTCAGTAGGTCAAACCATAGACAAACCTTGTGAGAGACTGAAGCAACAGTTTTGGTCCAATCATCATCAAACTTGCAAAGGATGATCATCTTGACAATGTCTCGGTCAAGTTCGAATATGGGTCATGTTGGGTCAAAAAGTAGGTAGGTAGGACAAATCAGAGAAAAGTCTTGTGAACACACTAAAGGCCACAGTTTTGGTCCGTTCATCATCAAACTTGCTCAGAATGATAGTCTTGACAATATCTCGGTCAGATTCGAATATGCGTCATTTCGGGTCAAAAAGTAGGTCAGTAGGTCAAATCATAGAAAAACCTTCTGAACCCACTAGAGGCCACAGTTTAGGTCCGATCTTCATCAAACTTGCCCAGAATCATCATCTTGAGAATATCTGGGTCAAGTTCATAACGGGTCATGTCGGGTCAACAAGTAAGTCAGAAGGTCAAATCATAGAAAAACCTTGTGATCACTCTAGATGCCACAGATTTGGTCCGATTATCACCAATCTTGCTCAGAATGATCGTCTTAACAATATCTGGGTCCAGTTTGAATATGGGTCATGTCGGATTACAAAGTAGGTCAGTAGGTCAAATCATAGAAAAACCTTGTGAACACACTCGAGGCCACATTTTTGGTCCGATCATCATCAACCTTGCTCAGAATGATTATCTTGACAATATGTCGGTCAAGTTCGAATATAGGTCATGTCGGGCCACAAAGTAGGTCAGTAGGTCGAGTCATAGAAAAACATTGTGAATACACTAGAGGCCAGTTTTGGTCCGATCATCATCAAACTTGCTCAGAATGATTCTCTTGACAATATGTCGGTCAAGTTTGAATATAGGTCATGTCGGGTCAAAAAGTAGGTCAGTAGGTCAAATCAGAGTAAAACTTTGTGAACACACTAGAGGCCACAGTTTTAGTCCGATCATCATCAATCTTGTCCAGAATGATCATCTTGACAATGTCTTAGTCAAGTTCAAAAATGGATGTTGTATGGTCAAAAAGTAGGTAAGTAGGTCAAATAATAGAAAGTCCTTCTGAACACACTAGAGGCCACAGGTTTGGTCCAATCATCATCAAACTTGCACAGAGTGATCATCTTGATAATATCTTGGTCACGTTTGAATATTGGTCATTTCGGGTCACAAAGTAAGTAGGTCAAATCGTAGAAAAACCTTGTGAATACACTGGATGCCACAGTTTTGGTCCAATCATCATCAAACTTGCCAAGAATGATCATCTTGACAAAGTCTCGGTCAAGTTCGAATATGCGTTATGTCGGGTCAACAAGTAAGTCAGAAGGTCAAATCATAGAAAAACCTTGTGATCACTATAGAGGCCATAGCTTTGGTCCGAACATCATCAATCTTGCTCAGAATGATCGTCTTAACAATATCTGGGTCATGTTTGAATATGGGTCATGTCGGGTCACAAAGTAGGTCAGTAGGTCAAATCATAGAAAAATTTTGTGAATAGAATGGAGGCCACAGTTTTGGTCCAAACATCATCAATCTTGCCAAGAATGATCATCTTGACAATATCTCAGTCAAGTTCGAATATGGGTCATGTTGGGCAAAAAGTAGGTCAGTAGGACTTATCAGAGAAAAAACTTTGGGAACATACTAAAGGCCACAGTTTTGGTCCGATCATCATCAAACTTGCTCAGAATGATAGTCTTGACAATATCTCGGTCAGATTCGAATATGCGCCATTTCGGGTCCAAAAGTAGGTCAGTAGGTCAAATCACAGAAAAACCTTCTGAACCTACTAGAGGCCACAGTTTAGGTGCGATCGTCATCAAACTTGCTCAGAAAGATAATCTTGTCAATATCTGGGTCAAGTTTGAATACGGATCATGTCGGGTCAAAAAGTAGGTCAGTAGGTCAAATCATCGAAAAACCTTGTGAACACACTAGAGGCCACACTTTTGGTCCGGTCATCATCAAACTTGCCCAGAATGATCATCTCGACAATATCTCAGTCAAGTTTAAATATGGGTCATGTTGGGTCAAAAAGTAGGTCAGTAGGTCAAATCATAGAAAAACCCTTTGAACACAATAAAGGCTACAGTTTTGGTCCGATCATCATCAAACTTGCTCAAAATGATCATTTGACAATATATTGGTTAATTTCGAACATGGGTCATGCCTGGTCAATATGTAGGTCACTAAGTCAGATTGTTGAAAAACTTTGTGAACACACTAGAGGCCGATTTGGTCCGATCACCATCAATCTTGCTCAGAATGATCATCTTGACAATATCTGGGTCAAGTTCGAATATGGGTCATGTCGGGTCAAAAAGTAGGTCAGCAGGTCGAATCATAGAAAAACGTTTTGAACACTCTAAGAGGCCACAGTTTTAGTAAAACCATCATATAACTTGCTCAGAATGATCATCTGGACAATATCTCAGTTAAGTTTTAATATGGGTCATGTCAAAACAAAAAGTAGATCAGTAGGTTATTTTGTCATAACTTTTGAACCGTTTGAGATAGAGCCTTCATATTTGGCATGTGGGTTCCTTGTGACAAGGACTTCCCACTCATATAAAGATTTGACCTGTGACCTTGACTTCTGACCTACTTTATCATACCGTTTTAACCATATGAGATATAGCCTTCATATTTGGCATGTATGTTTCTTGTGACAAGATTTTCTCAACCATTCAAATCTTTTGACCCATGACCTTGACCTTTGACCTACTTTGTCATAACTTTTGAAGCATTTGAGATACAGCCTTCATATTTAGCATGTAGCTTCCTTGCGACAATGTTGCTTAGATGACTCTCTACCAAAAAGGCTAAAACGATCCTACTCCGATGAAAGAAATGGTCACCGGAGCTAAAAATAGACAAATATTGTAAATTTGATTCAAACGGAAACTCCACGTAAAGCCTAAGGCCAATTTGATTCAAAGTTCACAGGAATGTTGCCTGGGTTACTCCCTACCAAATAAGCTGAAATCACTCTGCTGTTGAACAAGATGGCCACCAGAGCTAAAAATAGAATGTACTCGAGACAGTGACACACAGGTGAGCAAACCAGGGCCCTCTTGGCTCTCTTGTTTCCTTCATTATAGCATAAAAACCAGTGCCACATGCTATTAACAACCATGCATTAACTAGCAAAAACCAATGTATTAACAAGGCAATAATTATTCACGTGTTGTTAATGACCTGTGACGTTGCTTGAATTATGCTCTTACCGGGCCCACCGAGCTAGGAAAAAATGGACGCCAATTTGATTATAGGCCTACGGAAAGGCGGTGGGGCGGGGTGCAATTTCGCACTAGGTACGAGTAATTTCGCACCAGCTACGAGTTCCCGACACGGTTTACTGAATATTTACGGCAAAACAAGACCGAGTAAACAGACGTACATGTAATAACGTCCTGTTGAAGCTTGTCTTCCTGGTGAAGGATTGTCTATGGACGTGTCACCACTAAACAGTTCTCATTCTTCGCTCCGGTAAATCGGAGTGGACCAAACAAGTACCCAGTAATGCCAATGGTAGGTATCTCAAGAAGCACAAACATGTGCAAAGATGCAAGCACACATACATTTTAGATGTAGCAATATTCACAATAGAATGAAACAGCAGAATTTCTTTTCCCTGTGACAAGTTATTAATGACAGATTCTTTCTGTCATTCTTCGTCGTGCTGCATGTTTACAATTTTAACGTCCGAACTTCCGGCTTCCACTACTTTTGAAATATGACTCCGCGCAAATAGTCCGTTGTTTGTTGACTTTTCATACTCGCTGTCTCAAAACTAATTTCTCATGGCATTATTTCCGCATTTTGATTACATGTTTTGTTTCATTTGTAATCAAAATACAAAAATGATCTTTCTTAAATTACAAACAAAACGGGAAAAGTTAATTGAATATGCAAAAGGAAAGTTCCCATTTTATACAGACGACCGCATAATGGGTCATTGGCGAATCTTGGAGGCGGCGTCTAACCACGGCCTTCACTGCGGGCTTCACTGTTGTCGAAAGTTAGCCCATTTTTTCCTAAATTAATTCCTATATTTCTAGCTGACGCCCCTTAATTTTGAACCGGGATTTCGAAATGAAATCTTTGTCAGATAAGTGATAATATTACATTCAGTACAAAATGGGTTATGATTAATTATATTTGTATCAATACGCCATTAAAGTACCTTTGTATATTTTTAGAAAAGAAAAAAAAAAAAAAAAAAAACAATATGTATAGAGCTACAGTCAGTGCACACCATTTAAATATCTAGATAAACTTTGAAAAATAAAGAAAATAGACAGTATAATAAGCTGTATTTAACTTTTGATCTGTTGATTATCGGCCAAGCCGCTTTGTCTGGTCCTGACCCGCACACAACAGTTACAGGCCAGGTTAAGATTTTACCCCTTCAACCCACGAGTTTCTCCAGTTCACTCTTCAGTCACTGAATTTGTACGCGTCCATTCTACACATGTAAATTGGGTGTCTAGTCAATAGTCGTCAATAGCATGTCAAACCATGTAGAACCGAATGCGGTGTATCATTATGAGCCATCTCACCAGGTTCTACACTGTTTGCATCTGTAGGTATCTGTACTTGGCTATAAAGGGCTGAAAGGGTACAGACTCGGAACACTTACATGACCTAATTAAATGCGAAGTACGTGACGCTAGAAACTTCACCGTACGGTAGCAAGCCAGCAATAATAAACTCCTAACAGTTATCACTGTCCTATTCTGTTCTATAGGTCTAAATAACTGAATATGTAAGCACAATGTTGTGATAAATAATTAGTCACATGCCGCAAAGCTTCAAACATCGCACAAAAAGTGTTTTCCTTTATTGTAGCGCACGACATAAGGCAGGTTCTTGACTAAGCCGCGAAACACATCTCAGTCAACAAGTGTAAGCTTTTACAAGAAAGTTGCGGCTATGTGTTGTCATAAAACTGGCAACTATCTCAGCAGGCACATGACGTAATTGTGACGTCACATCAACGTCGGTGCAACGTCATGACGTTGCATCGACGTTGATTTGACGTTGCCCTAGCGACGTGTGCCTGCTGGGTAGTCATTTGCATGTTGTTTTATTTATAATGTCCAAGTAAAATGAAGATGAAAGTGTTTAACAGCCGATTCACCTCAGTTTTGTGAACCAAACTAAAAATCAGCACTCCAGCGCCATTGTCCTTATCACTTAAGAAAGTAAATCTGAATTGCACGACCCGCAGAAAAGCGACCGACTGAAGTCGGTTGATTTTCTAAGAGTGCCCTAAAATCAACGTGTCATTCTGTCAGTCTGTCTGTCCGTCCGTAACCCGTTTGTGAAAATTGGTGATAGTGACTTAACCGCTTGGAATATTTAAACAATTTTTGTCATACTGAAAGATATCAATGAGATCTAACCAATGAACTTGCGAAATATTACATTCAATTTAGTATAGCCTCGCCGAGGCAAAAAATGTGAAAATTTTCGAACTGCCTCTCCTCGGAAACCGTTGGGCTGATTGAAGTCAAATTTCATATGAAGCCTCTATGGGATGGGGGAAACCAAAATTTGCTTATGGGGTCCAGCTCACATGACCAAAATGGCCGCCAAGCCATATATGGTCTGTCTGTCTGTCCGTCCGTAACCCGTTTGTGAAAATTGGTGATAGTGACTTAACCGCTTGGAATATTTAAACAATTTTTGGCATACTGATAGATATCAATGAGATCTAACCAATGAACTTGCGAAGTATTACATTCCATTTAGTATAGCCTCGCCGAGGCGAAAAATGTGAAAATTTACGAACTGCTTCTCCTCGGAAACCGTTGGGCCGATTGAAGTCAAATTTCATATGGGGCCTCTATGGGATGGGGGAAACCAAAATTTGCTCATGGGGTCCAGGTCACATGACCAAAATGGCCGCCAAGCCATATATGGTAAAACCCCTTCAAAAGTAGTCTTCTCCAGAACCACTGGGCAGTTTTCCACGAAACTTGATAAATAGCATCTGGGACGTAGGCCCATCATAAATTGCTAAAATGGTGACCCTGTGTTGACCTTGACCTTCTTTGTGCCTAGGTCAAACTTTGACACATATGCTTTTGTATTGGAAAAGTGAGAATGCATTTTATCCTGCAAACCATTCAGAATACAGTACTAAAGTATAAGATATATTTTTGCTCCTTACGATAAGGCGCATTTATTGGGGGAGCCGTTTTAGGTCCAGGTCACATGACCAAAATGGCCGCCATACCCATATATGGTTACACTCATAAAGCTTAAAGCATCCGGCGGGTCGTGCACTTCAGCTGAAGCACTGGTTTTTCACAGAATCTGTCATTTCAGTGCCTTTTGGCGCTTTGATTTTTAGTTATGTCAGTAGAGCCGAGCCAAGGTCATCTGGTTGATTGAGCGTAGGCATAACAGGACTTGACCTGTTTCATTCAAACCTAATATTCCTGTCAATAATGCAAACCTTGTACTCAGAGTACTCTGCAACCCCTGAATTTTGTCTACAGCTAACTCTCATTGCTTCAGCATCTGATCTATGTCTACACTGTTTTTCTTGCACACCAGACAAGGAAGTCCATGATTTTACCCTGGGATAGAAATTTATGTTCTGACCCTGGTATTCCAACCCAGGCAACTAACATAAGTATTCAAATGCGGAACTACTTTCGCACTACTTTGATTTTGTTAACAATATACATGTGCGCGCTGTCAAAACTGACGGGCAAAAAAAAAAAAAGTCAATCAAAATGGTAATTATTTGACTCATTTATTGTAAAAGGACACTGAATACAGGACTTTTGTGTGAAATCTTAAAAAGAAAAAAAGAAAAAAAAAAGAAATACTGTCTGTAGTTCTGCTATTTGCTGCAAAATAAAAAGGAAATGTTTGGGAGCTGTTGTGCAAGAAAAAGAATCCAATATGGGGTTCTGCTGTAGATCGCCGTTTCCAACCCTGGGGATGACCGTGCTGAGCGGAACCTCGGCGAAGCCTCGGTTCCGCTCAGCATGGCCATCCTCGGGATGGAAACGCCCATCTACAACCCAACCCCCATATCAGATTCTTATAGTCAAACCCAAAACAAACTAGTCTAGATTCTATAGGTAACCCTCTTTAGATAATGAAGCCTCCGTGATGTAGTGAATACGCTACTCGCCTTGTAAACCAGGGGTCGCAGGATCGATCCCAGGCTTCTCCAGACTTTCAGATGAGTCTTTAAATCTAGGCCCCGTCTCCGTATGACCGTAGCTTTGGTGGGACGTAAAACTCAAACACTCACTTACTTTACACAACAATCCGAGCTCACAATTATAAGAATAGCAAAGCAGTAAACAAGCGTTATCTGGATTTGGTTCAAACCAGTCACACATGGACACATCAGCAGTGTACAGCTACTGCAATGAGCACACTGCGAAACAATCAACCAGAAATTGTGTAAAGTACGAACCACAAAATTATTGTCATTTTGTTTTAGGTCTCCTTTTTTTTTCTTTTTCTTTGAGAAACATGTTGTGGTACTTTATAGTTTTTAGGATCACCCCAATGAGGCAATTCAATGGGTATACACAACATGTTTTAATGGAGAAATACAAAAACATATTCCAAAATCAGCCTCAGTACCTTATCTGGACATATCAGGGCAGCAGCTTGAGAAAAGGAACTTTGAAAATTCTGACAGAAGAGCAAGCATTCTTGCACATCAGACAAGCAAATCCGTGATTTTACCTTGGGATAGAAATTTATGTTCTGACCCTGGTGTTCCGACCCCAAATCGAATATAATCGCGCGTTTGATAAATGCTGCCTCATGCGCGGCGCCGTCATGCGTGACGTCACTAAACATTCATGTCGTGTCATCACAAAATGGCGGACGTCGGTAACCGAAGTGACAGCAGCAATAAAAATCCGTGCCAAGAAATGGAAGGTATGCAAGAAAAAGAATCCAATATGGGTGTGAGGGGTGGATAGAAAAATCCGTCCCTCGGGATCACTGTCCGGCATCACTCGGCAAGCCTCGTGATGCCGGACAGTGACCCTTGGGACGGATTTTTCAATCCACCCCTCACACCCATATAAGATTCTTATATACCGTCCTATCATCTTTAGGAGACTTTTGCTCTTTGTGAAAGCCACTGACAAAAATGAGAGTAGTACAATAATAGTATCAATTTTTTTGGAATAGTTATCCATATCAACTGAAAAGTAGCCATTTTGGCGAAATGAAAGTGCACTATGTCACATGGGTGTGTTTTCGTAATGAGAATTATACCGGTGCAGTACTAAATTATTTTTAAATTAACCTTTATCTTACTGAATATTTAGTTTAGCCGCACCCATTTTTGACTTAGAACCAATCCGATTACTTGATGTAATTTATTCTTACAAAGCCATAAACTTAATGTCAAACAGTGTAGATCCTGATAGGATGGCTTCTTCAGGATCCATCTGATCTGGATCTACACTGTTTCCAAAGATAAGGATTGTCGTGAACAGCGTGATAAGGTTTAATAAATAAACAGATCTTTTACCCAACAATGGACATTTCAAGTGAGCTCGCAATGAGTTTGAAATTCATTGTCACCTCACACTGGATGAAAGAAGCTTCCATGTTGGATACCTGCCTGGGTCGAGGAGACTGATCATGTAATCTTTTCTACGGTCATGCTCTCCCTTCCGCTGATTCAAGAAGGACAGTTTTCAGTTTCTGGCGAAAGAATGTTGTTATGCATAAGAATTTATTTTTCTGATTCCCACTTTCACCCCGCTGGATGACCTTAATAGTGCTATTAATATCTTGTTTATTGTTCTTAATGAAGTTTCTAGAAAAAAATGAGTCAAAGATTAATTTTATTTTGTAAACAACTTGTTTACAAGGAAAAGTACTTTGGAATCTTCCAGAAAGTTCGGGGTTGCATATTTTTTCAGCAAATTAACTAATCTTATTCCACTGCCCTCTGGAACGCTCTAGAGAAATCTTAGGGTCTATAAAAGAGCTTGATTTTTCTCTTTGAGGGAGACTTTGGAGTTTGAAGTTTGGGTTTATAAGAAAAGTTATTTCTGAATTCTGTGTTGGATTGTTAAAGGATATTCTTTTTCATTTCGGACTGGGAATTCTGTTGGATCAAGGAAAATAGATTCATCCAAAGATATATCATAAGAGAGCTAAGCAAAATTTTCTTAATTCTACGGGTTAAAGATAGTTTATAAATAAATTTTGTTTTACTTTTCTTTCTGCTACGCCTCGCCCGTAACAGAAATTGGGGGCTCTTCCGGGATAAAAACATCTTGTGCATTTAAGAACTAACATTTCATTTGAAGGCAAGTAATTGTCATTTCTTATCAAATATAGACTTGGCATTTGCTTCAAAAGATTGGTATTTCCCCATAGGCGTATAGGGGATTGTCATTTAATGTGAAATAATACTTTTCATTTCATGTGAAATTCCTAGTTGGGCTTGTCTTTTAAAAAATGTCAAATTAACCTCAATCTGTATTACCATAAATACTTAACAAAAGAAACAAAAAGTAACTATGTCGTTTGATTTGAGAAGCTGTTTGGCTCGGCGTAACCAGGAGCTGTTTAATCTGGTCAAAAGGACAGATTTGCTAGATATTGGGGTCACAGCTGTCAAAACAAGCATGAAAAAACATGAAATTGAAGAGGGTGGCGAGTAATTCATTTGTAATTAATTTTTTTTTATTTGCTAATTTATTGCAGCTTGAAGTCTCTGCATTCGTTAGCTGGTATAAAAATATAGGCACACCAAGCTTTTTTTTTTCGAGCTTTTTAGACTTATAGAGAGGTACTGTTTTCGAAATTATCGAATGTTTCAATAATTACCCAAGTTATTGACTAAGTGCCGATAACAATTGTTTTAAACAATATTTCCCAGTTTAATGAAACAAATACAACCGGGATAATGCCGTGTTTGCGTACCTAGCTGTGAAAGACAAACTCTTTCACAGGTTTTTGTCGAAACACCTATTTTACAAATAACCTTTTCTGCCTTTTATGCAGTTTTGAGATGCAATTTTCGCTATATTTGAAAAAAAATCGCATTTTTCGTAATTAGATTTTTCTTATTTTAACATATATTGTGTAATAACATTAGATACACGAAATAGGCGTGAAATTTGACCATTTCACCAGGCATTTGTGAGAGGTTATGCAGAAAAAGTTACCTTACCCCGCAATAAAAAAGGCTAAAAAAGCATTAAGATGTTGTTTAAATGACATGAACAAGGGTTATACCTGTATCATTGCACATACTTTTGAATCCGCAAAGTGATATGTATCAAAGTATTTCATTTTAATTGAAATACAATTTCATTTATAAGTTTTGTGGTGTGAAATTTGATTTTTCTGGCACAAAATGCTTGTTATGATGTTGCCATATTGTCGATTTGTTCATGTTTAAAAGATATGAAGCCATTAACCTTGTCGCAGACGTTCAAACAATGTCAGATATATGTTATTAATATACCATGGAAAAATTATTGTACATTGTTATTATTTTTTTTTTTTTTTTTTTGCCAATTCATTACACCACCCCCTAATGAAATGGGTATAAATGGATAAAAAAATACAATATTCTCATGCAAAATAATATACAATTTCCTTTTTCACGTTTAAGTTCCTGCCAACGTTATAGGGAAAGTAGAAAAACTACTAGTTAATTCTTCTCTATAATATTTACAATTTTTTTTTCATGCCATATTGACCGGAAACGCTGTTTAATTATATATTGCCTGTTTATGCAAACTGTGAAAGGGAGGTGCGTTAAGTTATCCATTTACTTTCCGATGAAGGCAATGATCAGGAATCGATATAATTACCCAACACCTCCGATCAGACACACCAAAGGAACCACGAACATGAAATAACTAGACCGTAATGGAAACATCACTAGCGGAAAGCCAAAATGGCAGTTGCATTCCCACATAGTGGCTTTGGTGAACCTTGATAAGGCATTTGGTTGTGTGTCTCGGAAAGTCATTTAGGAGGCACAGAGAAAATTTGAAGTGGAGGAGTGGAATGTTCGACTGGTCCATTGGATGTCTGCTGCTAATGCGCGGAGACGTGTCCTTGTTTGTGTCGGTTACATTGAAGAATTCGAAATGAATGTCGGCGTTCCTCAAGACGCTTTTCTCAGTCAAATACATTCCATTATTGTGCTTTACGTCTTGTCATGCGAGTTCCGCTCTGGAGGCCTTTGTAATCATAGTTGAATCACTCAAAGAAAGTATCTGGATGCTCTTAATTTTGTTCGATTCGTTTCAGCTCTACATGGAAACATCATGCAACACAATCTTTTTCTTAAATCCCAGATCGGCTGGGGCGGCTATTATGTACTGTACAGACTAACAATGAGAAGTATTTGGGACGACGAAGCACACTGATGCAATTCTTTCTCCTCGATTCCACAGTTCGAGCCTCGATTTTGATTTCTCTCTCTCTCTCTCTCTCTCTCTCTCTCTCTCTCTCTCTCTCTCTCTCTCTCTCTCTCTCTCTCTGTTGAGTCTAAGATCCTAAATGTGGGTGGCTATTTGTTCACTGAGGTGGGTTAACAGAAATTGAAACTGAGACTGCGACTGGTTATTAACAAGAGTAATGTGCGCTGCCAGGCATTACAGTTGTGTCTGCTCTTTTAGTTCATACCAATAATTAGGTGGATAAATATGGCAGTGTTTTTTTATCTATCTATCTACTGATACTGCGTTAGCCCCCGCCCATCGGGGCTTTAAGAAATAGATGGGTTGCACGATGCTTCAACGCAGAGCTGAAGCGGCTGAACGGCTTAGAGGATCTAAGCCTGCCCAGCAATGCACGTCGGACCGTCCATGCTTATAAACCCTATTGGGCGACAGGGCTTGAGATGTCATTTCATCTCAATGTCGGGTAAAAGTCCCACAGAATTGGAAGCAACGTCTCCAAAATAACCTTTACAGTGTTGACGGGGACGTTAAATTTCAAATCAAACAAAACTGATACTACGTAGGTCACATTTGACCATTACCGCAGGTGTACATTGCATACACTCCAGGTTTTGCAGGATGAATACCAACACAGTAATCATGTAAGGATCTTTAACCTGCACAGGGGATGGTATATCCCTGAACAGGGGGCCTCCATTTAACGTCCAGATCCTAAGGACTTTATGACATTCATCCGTGCAAATGATGCCACTGTCCCAGACCGTGTTCGGACACAGAAATTTTATCGCCGCTGCCGGGGATCGAACCCGGGACCTCTGGCATCAACGGCAAGTGCACTAACCACTGAGCTATCACGCTCCTTATTGTTTTTCCCAATTATACGACGTCACGCAAACTAAAGAAATAGTCACTATTGAGTCATTGTTTTGTTTGTATTGACAAAGTATGGCTATGGAATATGTGCAGTGGCAGACTCTTCAAGGCTTATATTTGACACCAATGAAAAATGAAGTAAACGTCTTGCGGCGTTAAAGAGAGTTCAGATTTGAAAATACAGGGTCAGTCTGTTTATCACTTAATTTTCATGTGCTTACAGCCATGCGAACTAGACTGGAAAGTAGTCTATGAATTCGCAGAATATTTTACAAAAAAAAAAAAAAAAAAAAAAAAAATACACTGTAATGTTTATTAAATGTTACAAAAACCTCAGAAAACACTTTAAAAACAAAATACAAACTAAACTGATTTTGAGGTGAAAATGCGAACTTGATTACGGCAGAGTCAGTTATGCGCAACCCACCTTTAGACTATTTGGGTACAGTTTTTGGTTGATGAAGAACTTTTTGATCCATCTGCTTTGTCTCTCATTATGGTTTCACATACTGAATTACAAATGAGACAAATTGAAATAGGAAGTTGAATTGAATTAGAAATGTTAAGATTAGAAATGGAAGAAAGAGATAAGGAAAGAGAAAGAGAAATGCATAGACAAATGCAGATGGAAAAAATAGAAATGGAGGAACGCCTTCAGAACGAAAAGAAAAAGAAGAACGGCTCGAGTTGGAAACGGAAAATAAAAATGATATACAGTATTGAAGAAAAAAGAAAGATAAAAGCAATTTCAATTAGGGCTGAAGGCATTGGAACTCCAGGGCCAAGATAGGGTGAAACCTGGCCTTGTTTTTGACTCTGCTAGTTTCTTTTATGCCACAAAGCACATCAAATTAGTTCCGCCATTTCAGGAAAAAGAAGTGGATAAGTATTTTTTTCCATTTTGAAAAAGTTGCAGAAAATTTAAAATGGCCAAAAGAGCATTGGACCTTACTTTTGCAAAGCGCTAACTGTCGAGCAAAGAGAAATGCATAGACAAATGCAGATGGAAAAAAAAGAAATAGAGGAACGCCTTCAGAACGAAAAACAAAAAAAAATGAAAAATAAGAACGGCTCGAGCTGGAAACGGATTTTTTTTTATACAGTATTGAAGAAAAAAGAAAGAGAAAAGCAATTTCAATTAAGGCTGAAGGCATTGGAACGCCAGGGCCAAGACAGGGTGAAACCTGGCCTTGTCTTTGACTCTGCTAGTTACTTTTATGCCACAAAGCACATCAGATTAGTTCCGCCATTTCAGGGAAAAGAGGTAGATAAGTATTTTGTTCCATTTTGAAAAAGTTGCAGAAAATTTAAAATGGCCAAAAGAGCATTGGACCTTACTTTTGCAAAGCGCTAACTGTCGAGCAAAGCTCAGTCTATGATTTGGTTAAGCTGCTTATTCTTAAGGCATATGAGTTGGTCCCTGAGGCTTATAGGCAGAAATTTATGAATTGTAAAAAAAGAAATTTCCCAGACCCGTGTAGAATTTGCCCGAACTAAAAGACAGTTATTTGATAGGCGGTGTTCTTCTAAAGAAGTAGGTTTTGATCATAAAAAACTTTGACAGCTTGTCCTTGTTGAAGAGTTCAAACGGCTCATTGATTCAGACATTAAGTCATTTCTTGATGAGAGACATGTTGAAACTTTGGAGGAAGCTTCTCCTTTGGCCGATGATTTTGCTTTGACTCATAAAGTCTCATTTGTGAACAGGTCTTATCCTAGAAAACCTTATAATCCACAGACAGGTCCAAGATTCTATCGTAGTAATCCATCTGGCATTTATAGCCAAACATCTAGTACTATGTCCAAACCTTCTGGTGAAAATAGAAGCCAGAATTCTTCCGAACCTTCTGGTGAAAACGAAGACCAGAATCCCTGATCTCAGTCTCAAGTAGTTTGTAACTATTACAAAAATACAGGTCATTTGATCTCTGAATGTTTAAAATTAGAGAGAAGAAAAGAAAGCGAAAGACAAGAGGAACATAAGCCTACAGGCTTGACTTCTATAAGGTTGTGTAAGGGAGGAAACTCATTCTGATACCAAATTATCTGAGACTGATTCAATTATGGAGATTTATGAACCATTCTTATCAGATGGTTTTGTATCACTAAATGGTGACAGTTATGCCCGTCCTACCCCAATTAAAATCTTACGAGATACTGGAGCTTCTCAATCTCTTATTCTAGCAGATACTCTGCCTTTTTCTGAGAAGACTTCTTTGGGCCAAAGTGTCCTTCTTTAAGGTGTGGAAAGGTGATTCCGCTTCATAACATTTACTTGTAATCAGACTTGGTTCTTCTTTCGCGGTTTATTTTTGTTATGGTTTGTCTTTTTGCGTTTGTGTCGCTTACATTATTTTGGATAGCCTGTTGGCAATTTTGTGGGAAAGTAACTGTCCTTTTGGCTTTCCGCTAATGATGTTTCTATTAGGTCTATTGTTTCATGTTTGTGTTTCTTTCCCTTTGGTGTCTCTGATGGGAGCTGTGGATTGATTGTATCGATTCCTGATCCTGTCCTCCACTTTTTGTTTTGGTATCCGGTTCAGTGGCTGTTGGTATTAGACCTTCTTTACCTTTTAAGGTGTTCAGTTATTGCTAGGCAATGACTTAGATGGAGATAAGGTTGCGGTAAACACAATTTTGACTACTAATCCTTGCATAGATCAATCGCCTGATCCCATTGAGCAGGAAATTCCTGATCTTTATCCATCATGTGCAGTGACGAGGGCTATGACACGTAAGGCCAAGAAAACTGATGGGATTCGGGATTTTGATTTTACTGATACCTTTTAGGGTAAGTCTTTTAATGACGAGAAAAAAAGGTATCTGTCTTCAAGCCTGTCTGATAAGCAGGCATATTTTCATGAGAATAACTCATCTTTCGCTCGGGCCATGGCAAAATGTCCGGGTCTCGACTTTCTATAGAACAGCACAAGGATCCTGAAATTTCGCATTTGTTTGAAAGGGCTTTAGATGAGCAGGAAGTATTTTTTGTCCCAGTCTGTTATTATGTCAAAAATGACATTCTTATGAGAAAATAGCGTCCACCAGACGTCTCAGCAGAAGACGATTGGACTGTCAACCACGAAATAGTGGTTCCACGGGTTTACCGTCCCGAAATATTAAACTTCGCACATGAAACTCCCATGTCAGGACATTTTTGGATATTAAATAAAATCACAAGATTCTTAATCAGTTTTATTGACCTGGGTTAAAATCAGATGTTTCTCAGCATTGTAGGTCCTGCCATACATGCCAAATGGTAGGAAAACCCAATCAGACTATACCTAAGGCTCATTAGCAGCCTATAACTGCTTTTGATGAACCGTTCAGTCGAAAGACTGTGTGGGTCCCTTGCCCAGAACTAAGTCTGGCTGTGAATATCTTTGACTATTATGTGTGCTTCCACACGTTTTCCTGAAGCCATTCCACTAAGAAATATCAAAACTAAGACAATTGTCAAGGCCTTAGTGAAGTTTTTCACATTTGTTGGGCTTCCCAAATCTGTTCAATCAGACCAAGGTTCAAATTTTATGTCTGGAATTTTTCAACAAGTCATGCATGAACTAGGCATTGTACAGTATAAATCATCAGCCTATCATCCTGAAAGTCAAGGTGTCCTTGAGAGATTCCATCAAACAATGAAAAACATGATAAGATCTAATTGCTTTGACACAGAGAAGGATTGGGATGAAGGCATCCATTTGCTTTTATTTGCTGTTAGAGAATATGTGCAAGAGACCTTCGGCTTCAGTGTATTTGAATTAGTATCTGGCCATACTGTTCGTGGTCCTTTGAAACTTTTGAAAGAGAAATTTTCCCCTAATGATGACACCTCCTTAAACTTACTTCAGTATTATCAAAAGATCGGGCAGAAATCTGTTTGGGTCTTTAAACAAATTCTAATGAAGTTTTAAATAAATTGAAATCCAGGCGTTTTGGTGCTTCAAGCCTGTCTACTAATGATTGTTCCAGCCTTTACACTACTCTTCCTCATAATATTATAAAAGAAAAACTGAATGATTTAATTGAATGAACATTTCATAGGGAAGGCTCTGTCTATCTTGCATGTAATGTAAGAAATGCTTTTTTTTCACTTCTGAAGGGCATAAAAGTATACTTTATGGACCTGTCAGAAAGTGTGTGAAGCTCTCACCTTTCTACTTGACAATATTTAGATAAGATTTGATACTAAGTTATTTAGACAAGTTGTGGGTATTCCGATTGGTACTTATTGCGCACCAGTTGTGGCTGATCTGTTTTTGTGTTGTTATGAGAGAGACTTCATGATATCCCTTTCTGCTGAAAACCAGTCTGAAATCAATGAAGCTTTTAGCTCCACTTCTAGATATTTAGATGATTTATTAAATATTGATAATACTTATTTCGAAGGTTTGCTACATTGAATTAGATCGCTGTAATTCTCAGTAAGCCTTTACACTGGAACCGTCATAGAATCTTAGGCCTGACCCGCCGGCGTGCAATTAAAGAGGGAAGTACCCATCCTAAGATCCTAAATGTGGGTGGCTATTTGTTCACTGAGGTGGGTTAACAGAAATAGAAACTGAGACTGCTTCCTACGCTATACTGGTTACCAAAACTTCATTAAAGGCCTTACAAAGCACGGTTTATTGCAAATTCTAGCTCTTGCACTACCACTGAACTTTCTAAATTATTAACTTCCTGTCTTACTGCTATTAAAACGCATGTGATTAAATATTGTGATAAAGTCTTTGAAAGATCAGGAAGAAATCTGTTTTGGTCTATAAAAAATTTGAATGAGGTTTTAAATAAATTGAAATCCAGACATTTTCGTGCTTCAAGCCTGTCTACTTACGATTTTTCCACTCTTTACACCACACTTCCTCATAATCATAAAAAGAAAAGCTTAATGATTTAATTGAATGGGCTTTTCACAGAGAAGATTCTCTCTATCTTGCATGTAATGTCAGAAATGCATTTTTCTCTTCTAAACAGCAAAAGAATTATACACTTTGGTCATGTCAGAAAGTGTGTGTAGCCCTAACCTTTCTACTTGACAATATTTATATTAGATTCGGTACTAAGTTATTTAGACAAATTGTGGGTATTCCGATGGGTACGAATTGCGCACCTCTTGTGGCTGATCTGTTCTTGTATTGTTATGAAAGAGACTTCCTGTTGTCGCTTTCCATTGATAACCAATCTGAAATTATTGAAGCTTTTAGCTCCACTTCTATATATTAAGATGATTTATTAAATATTGATAATACCTATTTTGATGGTTTGATCAGTCAGATTTACCCCCAGAACTTCAGTTAAATAAAGTAAATTCTTCTGATACCGAGGCCCCGTTTTTGGATTTACATCTATCTATTGTAGATGGGTTTGTTTCGTGCAAAATTTATGATAAACGCGATGACTTTGATTTTTAGATTGTAAAGTTTCCTTTTTTGGATGGTGATGTTCCTCGTGCGCCATCCTATGGCGTTTATATTTCGCTATTAATTCGATTTGCTAGAGTGTGTAGTCATATAACTGACTTCAACACTCGTAATAAATTTTTAACGGCTAAACGTCTTAATCAGGGTTATCGGTACGATAAACTACGCAAAGCCAATCAAAATTTTATAGACGCCATTCTGATTTAATTTCAAAATTCAATATTGGACTAAAATCGCTTCTGCAACAGGGTCTATCGGAGCCCGAATTTTATGGTGACTTAGTATATAAATTCAGAAAAATATATAACCGCAATGACTTCAGCACCCAATTTCGTAAAATCATTCTTCGATATAAAAAGATTGGGTACAACATGGATGTTATACGACAAACTGCATGCATGGTAGTTAACCCAATCACGGTTGGCAACTTTGCTTCCCTCTTTAATTGCACGCCGGTGGGTCAGGCCTCAGATTCTATGACGGTTCCAACGTAAAGGCTTATTGAGAATTAGAGAGATCTAATTCAAGGTAATGTTGGTCGGTGCCTGATGCTCTGTCCCTTGTCGGGCCCATCGGAGTCTAACTGTTGGTTTTCTTTTGCTCCATCATTTCAGTGGTTTCTTGCTGTTGAGTCCTCACCGTTGTCTCACCTCTGCTGTTCTTTGATTATTTGTGTTCACGGAGATATAGCACTGATGAGTTAGGAGGCCTTCATGCGGACTGAACAAATTATTTGTCTAAATCGCGACGGAAGTAAGGGCGAGGATTGTGGCCGCGTAAAATCGATTTAAGCCCCCCCCCCCCCAGTGGAAATCTTTCCACTGACCGTTCTAAGGCGGTTCTTCTGTGGCGGTTTATTTATGTTGTTGTTTGTTACTTACTGTTTGTATCACTTGTGTCTTTTTATTTTAGATGGCCATATGGCCATTTTGTGGGAAAGTAACTGTCTTTATGGTCTTCCTTTTTTTAGGTGTCCATTATGGTCTGGTCGCTTAATGTGTGTGTTTCTTTCCCTTTGGTGTCTTTGATGGGTAGAGTAAGTTAATTGTATCGATTCCTGATCTTTGTTTTATTTCTACTTTGATCAGTCAGATATACCCCCACCCCCAGAACTTCAGTTAAATAAAGCAAATTTTGCTGACACCGAGGCCCCGTTTTTGGATTTACATCTATCCATTGTAGATGTTTTTTCTCGCAAAATTTATGATAAACGTGACGATTTTGATTTTGACATGGTAATTTTTCTTTTTTTGGATGGCGATGTTCCTCGTGCGCCATCCTATGGCGTTTATATTTCGCAATTAATCCGATTTGCCAGAGTATGTAGTCATGTTACTGACTTCAACACGCGTAATAAATTGTTAACAGCTAAACTTCTTCATCAGGGTTATCGGTACCATAAACTAAGCCTTTTCAAAATTTTATAGATGTCATTCCGATTTAATTTCAAAATTTCAATATTGGACTTAAATCTCTTCTAAGACAAGGTCTATCGAACCCGAATTTTATGGAGACTTAGTTTATAAACTCAGAAAAATATATAACCGCAATGACTTCAGCACCAAATTTCGTTAAATTATTCTTCGATATAAAAAGATTGGGTACAACATAAATGTTATACGACAGACTGCATGCATTGTAGTTAATCCAATCACGGTTGATAACTTTGCTTCTCTCTTTAATTGCACGCCGGCGGATCAGGCCTAAGATTTTATGACGGTTCCAATGTAAAGGCTTACTGAGAATTACAGCGATCTAATTCAATGTAACGTTGGTTGGTGTCTGATACTCTGTCTCTGGGTGGGCCCATCGGAGGCTAACTGTTGGTTTTCTTTTGCTCCAGCATTTCAGTGGTTTCTTGCTGTCGAATCGTCACCATTGTTTCATCTCTGTGGTTGTTTGATTTTAGTGTTCACGGAGATGTTGCACTGATGAGTTAGGAGGCCTTTATGCTGACTGAACAAATCATTTGTCTAAATCGCGACGGACGTAAGGGCGAGGATTGTGGCCACGTAAAATCGATTTAAGCCCCCAGTAGAATTCTTTTCCGCTAGCAGTTCCAAGGCGGTTCTTCTGTCGCCGTGTATTTTTGTTATGGTATGTTTTTGTGTGTTTAAGTCGTTTATATTATTTTATTTTTGATAACCGCTTGGCCATTTTGTGGGATAGTACATTTAACTGTCCTTTCGGCTTTCCGCTATTGATGTTTCCATTAGGGTCTCTTGTTTCATGTTTGTGGTTCTTTCCCTTTGGTGTCTCTGTGGGTTAATTGTATCGATTCCTGATCATTGCCTCCACCTCTATTTTTCAAAACTAGACTTTCTAAAGCTTGTGAGGCTGCTCGGACCAATCTTCAGTCAGCCCAAAGGAAAATGAAAGAGCTATATGACATAGGAACAAAAGAAAGGAATTTTAAACCAGATGATAAGGTACTAGCTCTTTTGCCTATTCCTGGAAAATCTTTACAAGCCAGGTATTATGGTCCATACACTGTAGACAAAAAGATCAGTGACGTTAATTACATACACTCTTGGGAGGCGCAAGCTAAACAGCTGTTTCATATTAACATGATTAAGGAATACATTGATAGGGTCAATGCATCATTAACATCAGTCAATCTAGTTAACTCTGTTCCACTTAATTCATGTGACAATGTCTGTGTGGATATTAATTCAGTGAAATCTGATCAAACATCATCAAAACTTCAGAATTCTGATATTCTGAGGAATCTCAATCAGAAACCGCCAAATCAGCGGAATAAACTGAAACAGCTGATTTTTGAATATGACAAATAGAAGTAAAGACAATGATCAGGAATCGATACAATTAACCCACAGCTCCCATCAGAAACACCAAAGGGAAAGAAATACAAAAATGAAGCAAAAGACCCCAACGGAAGCACCAACAGCGGAAAGCCAATAAGATAGTTTCTTTCCCACAAAACGGCCAAAAGGCTATCGAACATGAAATAATATAAGCGACACAAACACCCAAAGACAAACCATGATAAAAATAAACCGCGACAGAAGAACCGCCTTGGAACGGTCAGCGGAAACGAATTCCCCTGGAGGCTTAAATCGGTTTTACGTGGCCACAATCCTCGCCCTTATTTCCGTCACGATAAAGATAAATAATTTGTTCAGTCCGCATGAAAGCCTCCTAAAAAGCTTCAGGGCAAGCAGTGGCTCCAATATTTTTTTTTTTTTGATATCTTGCTTACAAGATCTCATTGCATTTTTTTTTTTTTTTTGCAAATGGGCATAACTCGAGAAAGGGGCATAATCCTGATGAGAAAAAAAACGCGAGTCAAGTATGTTTTCATAAGGAATCCATATATGAAATTTCAAAATCCTAGCTTGCATGGTTCAAAAGTTATTGCATGCAGTAAAAAGCGGGACGGACGGAAGGACGGACGAACAGGGCGAAACCAATATGCCCCAACAACTTCTTTGAAGTTGGGGGCACAATGACAGGACATCTACTAATCACCAGAAAACTATTCACCAACTTTCAAGGCTCTAGCTCCAATAGTTTTTGAGACACTTTGCTGACAATATTTTACCTAAAACTTTCAAAAGGCAATGGCTCTTGACAGGGGCCTAATCAGAATGAGAAAAAATATGTGTCAGCTAATTTTCAACGAGGAATCCATTTATGCAATTTCAAAACCCTAAGGTGTAAATGGGTAGCAGTGGTGTAATAGGCACCGCCGCTCTCTCGCGTGCGTGAAAACATCCGGAATGAGTGTTCGAGAGCGATTAAATTAGCTTGCAGCTTCCATCGCAATCGAACTAAAATAAATTAGTATAAACTAAAACCCTAACATAAACGGCTCTAAAGTTATTAGCATTGTGGCTAAAATCACTTTCGTTTTACTCTCAGTATAACAGTTATTTTAGTTAAGGTAATTGAAGATGAATGTATTGGGCTTCAGAAAATTGCAGGTGTCATTCCCGGACCACAGTCATAAAGGCGTATGACGTAAAATAATGATGACGTCCGAAAATGTAATGAAAACCCACATCATTGTTCACCATGTTCTGTTACTTATCCTATACTCTGACCAACTACGACAAAAAAGGTGTCAAAGAAATGATTAATCACATATTCTTAAGGAAGGTCGGTACGTTTTGCATAGGAAAACGGCAACCGGAAGTACGAATCCTGCAGCTATGGAGACCGCAGCAAACGCTTAGTGTTAATTAATTGCCTTTATTAATATGTAACCCTTACTTACGGTCTTTAATCCATTCAAATTTGTCCGTAAATTGCAGGAAGTATGAAAACTATACAGTATACATTTTCTTCTCGTTAATTAAGGAGGATATGAAGGACCACTAACTGCAATTATAATGGCAATACAGCACAATGGCTCAGATTGACACTATGCGTTTTGCAGTGAGATTTAATTTATGTGCTATGGATGGAAATGGAAGCGAAAACACTAGTTTTTTAAACATGGACATGCACTGAATACAATATAGCACATACAGAGGCCTGTTAGTGCCATACTATCTTCCGTTGCAACGATATATGACGAAATTTTCAGTTTATTAACGTATTGTAATGGTAACTACTAAAGTTTTCGATACTACCTTATCATGCTTACTATATACAAAACCCTCTTCTTCATTTGATTGTGATACATAAAATGATGTGACTGTCCTTGGTCTTGCCGACCAGCATGCATATGCAGAGTTCACAGTTCGAACGATCACACTTAACAGTACAGGGTGACTGTCTTCAAGCCAATCCGAGTCTAACTGTTAGTCTTCTTTTGCTCCAGCATTTCAGTGTTTTCTTGTTGTCGAGTCCTCACCGTTGTTTCATCTCTGTGGTTGTTTCATATTTGTGTTCACGGAGATATTGCACTGATGAGTTAGAATGCCTTCATTCGGACTGTACAAATTATTTGTCTAAATCGTGACGGAAATGAGGACGAGGATTGAGGCCACGTAAAATTGATTTAAGCACCCCCCCCCCAATCGGAATTCGTTTCACTGACCGTTCCAAGGCGGTTCTTCTGTCGTGGCTTATTTTTGTTATGGTTTGCCTTTGAGGGTTTGTATTGCTTATAATATTTTGTTTTGGATAGCCAATTGGCCATTTTGTGGGAAACTAACTGTTCTTTTGGCTTTCCGCTATTGATGTTTCCATTAGAGTCTGTTGTTTCATGTTTGGGTTTCTTTCCCGTCGGTGTCTCTGGTAGGAGCTGTGGGTTAATTGTATCGATTCCTGATCATTACCTTCTCTTCTATTTACTCAAAGTGCAATGTATTATTTTATACAAACATTTACATGTACAAAGATATTATTATCATCATCATCATCATCATCATCATCATCATCATCATCATCATCATCATCGGATTTTTATAAACGCGCAGGTACAGGGACGACATCTACATAAGTGGGTCACTTCCAGGTACCTGGCTTGCTGCACGAATGGCATATCTCACACATGTCTATCATAAGGGTATATAGGTGAGAGCTTCCACTCACTGCGGCTGCTTTCGGGTTATCTTGGGCCTCCCAGGTCCACGTTTTCCATCCACCTGTATGTCAAAGGCTGTCTTGACTGCTACGTTTGATCGTTCCACATGTCCATACCAGCGCAGCATTCTCGCCTCAAGGATGAGGTCTAGGTCCTCAATGCCAGGCCACGCAAATAACGCACTGCACCCAACGGTGACTGTGACTTGCAACTTGCTATAATTGCATATCTGTCTGATCCTTGCACTGTCATTGGAGGTTTGGTTTTGTCAATGGCCAAGTCTCGCTGGCATGGAGCATTGCGCTCCGCACACAAGAGCTGTACACAAGGCAACATGTCTTGAATGAGAGATGGCGGGGAAGGCATAACTGATAACAGCTCCTTTAACTTCTTCCAGGCTGTTTTCGAAAGATTACACCCACCTTCTGCAGAGACAATGACTCCTAGATAGCCTTCAGAAACACAAACATGAAACAACTGACCTAATGGATACCTCATTAGTGGAAAGCCAAAAAGGACAGTTACTTTTCCACAAAATGGCCAATAGGCTAACCAATATAAAATTTTATAAGCGACACAAACAATCACCCAGACAAACCATAGCAAAAATAAACCACGACAGAAGAACCGCCTTGGAACGGTCAGCGGAAACGGATTCCACTTGGGATCGATTTAACTTGGCCACAATCCTTGCCCTTACTTCTGTCGCGATTACAACAAATAATTTGTTCAGTCCGCATGAAGGCTTCCTAACTCATCATTTATTTTCTGACATTCCAAAACGGACAGACAAAATATTTCACGACGTGGACATAAATGGCTCTAAACCTGTAAAGCAACATCCATAGAGGATGAATCATATGAAACAAAAATATCTTAAAGAAGAAGTTCAGTATTTATTAGACAACGATTTTATTGAATCAAGCCAAAGTGAATGGAGTTCTCCTTGTATTCTTGTACCAAAACCTGAATGGACATATCGTATGTGTACAGATTTTAGGAAAGTTAATTCCTTAAGTAAAAAAATAGAAATAGAGGCAATAATCAGGAATCGATAAAATTAATCCACAGCTCCCATCAGAGACACCAAAGGGAAAGAAACACAAACCTAAAAAGATAGCTTTCAAATTCCAAGAATGGATGAATGCATTGATAACATCGGGAATGCAAAATACATAACGAAATTCGATCTTCTGAAAGGATTTTGGCAAATTCCACCCACAGAGAGAGCAAAGTACTACACCAGACGGGTTATTATGCCCCCAACTTTGAAAAAGTTGGGGGCATATTGCTTCTGGCTTGTTCGTTCATTCGTTCGTTTGTTCGTATGTATGTTCGTCACACTTTCTTGTGCATAACATAACTTTATAACCATGTATTCCAGGGTTTTGAAATTCCATATATGGATTCCTCATGAAAAAATAATTGACACATATTTTTTCTTATCAGAATTATCACCCCTTTTCGAGTTATTTCCCTTTAAATTAAATAACATAGAAAGCTCGTTAGCAAGATATCTCAAAAACCAAAAATATATTTGAGCTAGAGCCTTGATATTTGGTATACTGATTGCGACTGAGGAGGATGGCCCTTTGAAATTTCTTGCCATTTAATTGTGTTGCCTTCTTGTGCATAGCATAACTTTAGAATCATGCAGCCTAGTGTTCTGAAATTTCAAATATGGATTCCTCATGAAAAAATAATTGATCCATATTTGTTTTCTTATCCAAATTATCTGCCCTTTTCACGTTATTTCCCTTTTAATTAAATAACATAGAGAGCTCGTTAGCAAGATATCTCATAAAATATTTGAGCTAGAGCCTTGATATTTGGTATACTGATTGGGACTGAGGAGATCACTTGATTAAATTTTCAACAAATTTAATGAAATTTTGTTAGAGTTATGGCCCTTTGCAATTTCTGGCCATTTAATTGTCTTGCTTTCTGGTGCATTGCATAACTTTATAACCATGTAAACTAGTGTTTTCAAATTTCATATATAGATTTCTCATGAAGGAAAAGGTAACCCGTTTTTTTTTTGTTATCCGAATTATCTCCACTTTTTGAGTTATTTCCCCTTTAATTAAATAACATAGAAATCTCGTTAGGAAGCTATCTCAAAAAGTAGTTGAGCCAGAGCCTTGATATTTGGTATACTGATTGGGACTAAGGAGGAGATTGCCTGATTATGGCCCTTTACAATTTCTGGCCATTTAATTGTGTTGATTTCCTGTGCATAGTTTTACTTAAGCACTATGTATACTAGTGTTTTGAAATTGCATATATGGTATCCTGGTGAAAAAAAAGTCGACCCGTATTTTTTCTTATGTGACTTATCTCCCCTTTTCGCGTTATTTCCATTTTATTTAGATAGCATAGAAATATCGTTAGCAAGATATCTCAAAAAGTATTTGAGCTAGAGCCTTGAAATTTGGTACACTGGTTTGGGCTGAGGAGGAGATTACCTGATTAAATTTTCAACTAGTTTAATGAAGTTTTGTTTGAGTTATTGCCCTTTGCATTTTCAGGCCATTAAATTGTGTTTCTTTCTTGTTGCAAGATATTTAAAAAACAATTTAAATTGTTGCCTAAAAACTTGACAGGCTAATTTGGAATGACTCGTACATCAGCTGATTAACATTTGAAAAAAAAAAAAAAAAAAAAACGATAATGGCCTTTTGAAAATTTGGGCAGTTATGGACAAGCATATGGCTTGGGCATAGTGTTTTACAAACACCATTTCTATAATGTCTTGCCATTTGGAACGAAAAACTCTCCGGCAACATTTCAGCGCTAAATACAAATGGTAGTTGCAGGCCTGGAAGGCTGCAGTGCTTATATAAATGACGGTGTCATATACAATGACCAGTGAAATCAACATCTTGGGACTATTCGAACATTCTTTGATAGACTGAGTAATGCCAAATTGACAGTCAATTTTGCTAAAAGTGAATTCTGCCACGCAAGTGTGACATTTCTAGGTCATGTTGTAGGTCAAGGTCATGTGAAACCCATTGATGCTAAAGTTGAGGCTGTCTCAGATTTTCCCGTACCCACGTGCAAAAGACAGCTGATGTGATTTCTTTTTTCTTTTTTTTTTTTTAATTTATTTTCAACTTCACAACTTACTATATATGTACAACATTTTCATAACAAATACACGTACTATATAAAGTTTAGCTTATGAAAAGACATCAAGCATAACTACGGATTTTGTAATCTAATGACAGCTTATAAGACATACATTATTTTGCAAAAATAACAACTATGCTAGCACATATGTTGTAAATGTATCCTTGTTTATACCAATCCGAATGTTACTTTGTTTTAGCCTAGTATGAGAAGTAGAATAAAAAGAAGAACAAGCGGCCCTAGGGGCCACTATGCTCACAAGAGCTCAGGTGGGCACTGCCCAATGACAGCCATGTATTTAAACATGATATGATTTTAATCTACCAATTTTAAAGTCTCCCAAATGAACCCCTATATCCAAATGAGCATCCATCTGGACTCAGTATCTAAAACATTAGGCCTTTTATTAAGTAGAGGGTGTAGGGCAGGGACCCAATGGAGCTCTGGCTGGAATCACTAAATGCGTCTTATCATAAGGAATAAGAATATATATGGTGTAGCAGTGGGGATCTGTATACCGGAGTTATAAGACTTCTTAAGCGGAGGAGGTGTTTCCAAGATAATGAGTCTTTAATGAAATGAAGGGGTGGGGCACGACTCCGCCACATCCTGGGGAACCCCAGGTTAGTGTCAATGAATGCGTCATATCATAAGAAACAAGAATATATAAGGTTTTGGGGCGGGGATCTGAATGGTTTCTGAGATAGATGGCCTTTTGTAAAGTGGAGGGTTGGGGCAAGGCCCCGGAGCACCCAAGAAGACCCCCAAATTGGTGTCAATGAATGAGTCTCTTCACAAGGAACAAGAATATATAGGGTTGAGGGATGGGGATCTGTAAGGTTTCCAAGATATTGGGCCTTTTAAGAAATGGAGGGGGTGGGGCATGACCCCGGCACAACTCGGGGGACCCCCAGGTTGGTGTCACTGAATGCGTCTTATTATAAGGAACAAGAATATATATGGTTTCGGGGTGGGGATCTAAATGGTTTCTGAGATATATGACCTTTTGTGAAGAAGAAGGGGTGGAGCAAGGCACAGGCGCACCCTGGGAGACCCCCAAGTTGGTGTCAGTGAATGTATATTTTCATAAGGAACAAGAATATATATGGTTTAGGGTGGGGATCTGTAAGGTTTCCAAGATATTGGGCCTTTTATGGAATGGAGGGGGTGGGGCATGACTCCGGCACGTACCGGGGGACCCCCGGGTTGGTGTCACTGAATGCATCTTATCATAAGGAACAAGAATATATATGGTTTTGTGGTGGGGATCTGGATGGTTTCCGCGTTTTATGGCCTTTTATGAAGTGGATGGGGCGGGGCATGGCCCCGGCTTAACCTGGGGGACCCCCATGTTGGCATTAAAGCATATGGCTGAGAGACATTTACTCAAGGAACAGTTCTATAAAAGTTTTGTCAAAGTATCTGCAATAACTTGGCAGCAAATGCCATTTTTCAATTTTCCCCATTATAAGTCTATGGAAAATCTAAGTTGCCATAGCAACCAAACTAAAGAGCCAAATTTTATAAAAACACAAAACTTGTACAGGCAAATATGGTGAATATTTCCAAAAACTCTCAGCCTTATAGAGCATTCGGTTTCTGAGGAGATGATTTTTGAAGTATTTTTTTTTTTCTATTTTTTTTTTATTTTGGTTTCCATGGCAACCAATAGAAATGAGCAGTAGGCCTAAAATCACACGGCAGATAGTAGATTGCCTAAGGAACATTTCTATGTAAGTTTTGTCAAAATATCTGCAGAGGCTTGGCAGTAAATGCCATTTTTCAATTTTCCCCATTATAAGTCTATCGAAACTACAAAGTGCCATAGCAACCAAACTAATGAGCCGATTTTAATAAAAAACACAAACTTTCAATCCCCCATCCCAAGGATGCTTCAGATAAAATTTGAGCCCAATCGGCCTAGGGGCTTCAGAGGAGATGTCCTTTGAAAATGTTGACGTCATACGACAGACGTCGACGACGACGACGGACAGCTGCCTATCCTATAAGCTCGAACTTCGATGGCTCGAATCTCTTTGGAACCATGGCAATTGCCCGATACAGGGGCAGCCCTAGTCACTGAGGATTGATCTTAGAGCCGATGTCAGGAGACATATTATGGACATCTTTTCAATTTTTATTACGAGTGTATGTTGTGTGTACTCATTAGAATCGCCTCATCGAGGTGACTCTAATGAGTACACACAACGTACATTTTCGAGGCACAATAAGACGATTATCCCCAATGTATTTATATCTACAGTTACCGTGGTTTTTTAGGGACTAAAAAAAAGTTGTTGTTTTATAGGGCCATGAACAAAAAGTTCGAAAGAGCCGTGGCAAACGAGGCACCGGTATTCGAGCCGTCGAAGCCTCACTGTATATGGATATATTAATAAAAACATTTTATCAAAACGTATTGTTTTAGATTTAACGAAACAAAACAATATATATCAGCCGTTTTCTTTGAAACCATGTCAATTTGTCCGAGACAGGGGCAGCTCGAGCCACTGAGGATTATTCTAAGAGCCGATGTCAGGAGGCATAGTATGAACACCTTTTCAATTTTCATTATGAATGTATGTTGTGTGTACTCATTAGAGTATCCTTATCGCGGCGACTCTTATGAGTACATACAACAAACATTTTCAAGGCACAGTAAGAAGATAATCCCTATTGTATTTATATCTACAGTTACCGAGTTTGGTAGGGGCTAAAAAAAAACGTGCTGTTGTTTTATAGGGCCAGGAGCAAAACGTTCGAAAGAGCTGTGGCAAACGAGCCACCGCTGTTCGAGCCGTCAAGGCTCCACTGTATATGAATATATTAATAGATGATTTTTGTCAAAACGTTGTATTTTAAATATAAAAAAGAACAGTTTATATCAGCATAGCTGTTAAGTGCAGCATTTGTGCGAGTATATACTTTTTCAACAGCGATACGCTCCGGTTGATTGCGAGCATTATATCTACATGTAAGTCTACATTGTTTTAATTCAGTGCTATGATATTGAAATTGGAATTGAACTGAGGGTTTGTGTTTCTTTGTGTGTTTATTTGTTTTCTTTCAAAGTATGGAATATTAGCATGCGTAACGAGCAGCTGTGTGGATTGAGGTAAGATAATTTCAGATAAAATGTAATTTGTTTTGCAATGTATACATTATAGATTGCGTTTCGTATATGAAGTAGTGAGGGGGTATAGCTATATTGTCCCTAACTTACGTACCTGCATACGTGCGTAGGTACGCACGTACGTACATATGAATGTTTACGTACGCACGTATGCACGGACCAGCGGACGTATGCACGCACGTGTGCACGTATCCGGTCATGGCTCTAGCTAGAG